>JAWPHD010003521.1:0-214564 GCA_037043455.1 Cyrtodaria siliqua | reverse complement strand
AAACAAAACTATGCTAGTGGATCTTACTCGACTTATCAATATGTCGGGTGGGTGTGGGTGGGGGCAAGGAGGGGTCTTATAACAGAATAACAGCGAATTAAATTTGATGAAAACAAGATAAGAAATGATTAAAAATGCTAAAAAGTTAAAGATAAATAATATCAATTTTACGATACGTGGGGTGAGGACAGGGAAACCGTTTTTCTCGTCGATCGATACAGATTGTGGATAACATATAAGAGTAAATTAATACTCTTAATAACATATAACAAAATATACTATATGTAGTCGATGGTGAGCTACCGCAGATCCCCAACTTTTTGAAGTGCAAGTCAGAGATGCATGGATTATCTCCCCTAGCTCCGTTTTCCGACACTGTATCAACATTTCTCAAATCCCTGGCAATATGCCAATCAACCCCAAAAGTTTGTATTATGCCATACATCATGATAAACAATATCATAGCTCCCTAGCAACAGTAGTCGGAAAAGACGTCCTCAAAAATGTTACGTTTCCCTTCGTATACTGAGTCCGAATAGATCACTATTTAAAAAGTGCACGGGAATAAAACGTTAACACGGATTACTAAGAATATAGTTTATGTATCATTTAATATATCGTACATGTTGACCATCAGTCATAAACAAGTACAAACCAGCGTTATCTGTCGCGTTTTTTTTTTCCAGAAGTTTATTTTTATATCAATACCAGTAATTTCCCATAGCGGAAGATTGCTGAAGGGCTCCGAATACTGTCAGAAAAATAAACCCAATACGCTGACTTTGAAGTCAAATTAAATAATAAGTACAACTCGTAATAATTTGAACTTGGTATCAAAACGTAAGAAAATAGTTTTTTGAGTGAATGCCGGCTAATATTGGAAATGGTTTCTTTGCACGTTCGCACTATTGGGTGCGCACAGACAGTGTCGCGTTTGTTAATGGCAAGTTAACATTGGCCAGGAGGTATATATAGTAGCCAGCAATTGTTAACTTCCTCCTATGAGTAAAGGTTATGGAAACAGAAGAAATCATGATCTGCAATACCATAGTTTCCTGGCAACAGAAGAATCATGATAATTAAGTATTTGACCTTTTGACCCCTGGGGCGGAGTCAAAAATAATGTTGCTCTTGCACGTCGTTATGATGTGGTGAAGTATTACACAAAGTTTGGTTGTATTTATAAGACATAATAGCAAAAAGAGATTTGACCCCCATCCCCCGGCCCCGATGACATTCGCCCAACCCCCGGTCGCACATCAGAGGTTGAAATAAAAAAATCGTTTGATATGTTGTGTACCTTATATAGATGAGTATAAATACCAATTTTTATGTAAAAATAATAAAAAAATAAAAGTGTTGTTGAATTTTTAGTGTATTTAACCTTTTGAGCCCTGGGGCGGGCACCTTGGGACGGAGTCAGGGACGGAGTCAAAAATAATGTTGTTCCTGCACGTTGTCATGATGTGGGGTAGTCATACACTAAATATGGTTGAATTCCGCCTAGAGGTTAGGAGGAGTTACGCAACATTACATAGGTACGGACGGACGGACAGGAATACATGATCCCCACTTTTTCTTGAAAAAAGGTGGGGATAAAAATGCGCCAAAAACAGATAATAAATAAATTAACACATAACAGATAACAGCTCTTAGTATTTCGCCTTAAAAGATAACAAAATCTAAAATTCGTCAATAGCATAACAGCTTTAAAGAAATACAGAAATAACCCTTTCTTCTTCCTCCCACCTCAAACACCGCTTCCTCACCCTCCCTCTAATAGTGTAGATTTTTTTTTATCTCAGTCAAGTTTATATCATACACAATTCTTTGAATTTATAATAGTGAATCGTCTGTCCAGGAAGTCATAACATTATAACAGATTGGAGTGGTTTATTACGTATCTGGTTTCATTCATAGCCCTTTCTTCTACCTCCAAAACACCACTTCCCTACCCTCCCTCTAATAAGGTAGTGTTTTCTTATATCTCAGTCAAGTTTATATCATTCACAATTCTCTTTGAGTTTATAATAGTGTATCGTCTGTCCAGGAAGTCATGACTTTATCAGAGATCTATAAGTGGTTTATTATTATTATTGTCTCTGGTTTTATACAGGCCATTCATTCATTATCAGAGCTAAGCTTATGATAAATGCAATAGGATATATTACATATACGCTCATTAGACAAGATGCACAATCTCTCCGTAGTCTTTAATACCAGTCCCACGACATATATTACAATATGCTATACCAGGGTGACATAATTCTGTCCTGGCTGAGACAAGCTCGACGCTTTGTTATCTCCATAATATGTAATACCAGTCCCACGTCTTATATTGCAATATGCTCTACCAGGGTGACATAATTCTGTCCTGGCTGAGACAAGCTCGACGCTCTGTTATCTCCATAATATGTAATACCAGTCCCACGTCTTATATTGCAATATGCTATACCAGGGTGAGATAATTCTGTCCTGGCTGAGACAAGCTCGACGCTCTGTTATCTCCATAATGTGTAATACCAGTCCCACGTCTTATATTGCAATATGCTATACCATGGTGAGATAATTCTGTTCTGACTGATTCAAGCTCGACGCTCTGTTATCTCCATAATATGTAATACCAGTTCCACGTCTTATAATGCAATATTCTATACCAGGGTGAGATTATAAGAATCCATCATGAGTATCCATGTGAGATAGCGAAATCTCACCCGAGGCTCTGCCGAGTTCCTGGTTGCAATTCTGATCCCGAGGGTGAGATTTACCTATCTCACATGGATAAACACATGGTGGATTCTTTTTCTTGCATATCAATGACATTTTGTGCATCGACGTCACTAATAAATAACATTTTAATGTTTTTTAACACAATGACGTCATGCATCTGTTCACGTTATTGACGTCATTATTGTTGCGCGTGAATTTTATCTCGACCCTAGGGTGAGATGGAAATATCTAGCCCCGGTAAAATGACGGATTTCCTTGTCCGGTATACAAGAAAGAGTTATCTCACATGAGGAATATGCCTATCCCACATGCGCAGAAATGGGAGAAAATTCTGTCCTGATTGATACAAGCTCGACGCTCTGTTATCTCCATAATATGTAATACCAGTCCCACGTCTTATATTGCAATATGCCATACCAGGGTGAGATAATTCTGTCCTGGCTGAGACAAGCTCTACGCTCTGTTATCTTCATAATATGTTATACCAGTCCCACGTCTTATATATTGCAATATGCTATAGCAGAGTGAGATAATTCTGTCCTGACTGATACAAGCTCGACGCTCCGTTATCTCCATAATATGTAATACCAGTCCCACGTCTTATATTACAATATGCTATACCAGGGTGAGATAATTCTGTCCTGACTGATACAAGCTCGACGCTCTGTTATCTCCATCATATGTAATACCAGTCCCACGTCTTATATTGCAATCTACTATACCAGGGTGAGATAATTCTGTCCTGGCTGAGACAAGCTCGACGCTCTGTTATCTCCATAATATGTAATACCAGTCCCACGTCTTATATTGCAATATGCTATACCAGGGTGAGATAATTCTGTCCTGACTGATACAAGTTCGACGCTCTGTTATCTCCATAATATGTAATACGAGTCCCACGTCTTATATTGCAATATGCTATACCAGGGTGAGATAATTCTGTCCTGGCTGATACAAGCTCGACGGTCTGTTATCTCTCCATATTATTTAATACCGGTCTCACGTCTTATATTGTAATATGCTATGCCAGGGTGAGATAACTGTGTCCTGGCTGATACAAGCTCGACGGTCTGTTATCTCTCCATAGTATGTAATACCGGTCCCACGTCTTATATTACAATATAGTATATTACAATATACATATACAATAAATTACAACATACAAAAAGGTGAGATAATTCTGTCCTGGCTGAGACAGGCTGGATGCTCGGTTATGCTAGTATGTAATACCAAAGAAAAGGTTATAAGTCCAAGGAAGAGTAGTATTCACAGAATACAGTCACTCCAACAAGTTTACAACGCGAAGGTGATACAAAAAATCATCACAAACACATTCAGTGAAAAAGCACATCACAAACATATCGAGGGCTTAGTGCAACACGGTTGTAACTCCATTTTTTCACCAAATGCATTTTATTACATAATCTTAATAATGTTTTCATAATTACACATTGTGTTTCAATTATAATATCTGAATTTGAAACACTAAAGTCAAAAATGTGATTTTGTCATAAGGTTGTATCTCATAAAGGTTCAATGTGATAGTGCAACACGATTGTAACTCAAGTTACAACTGTGTTGCACAAAGTTAACTGATAATTTGGTGAAGTTTTTGTGCAGTATGGTTATGGATCATCCTATAGGTATAGTCGACAAGAAGAATAAATGTCTAAAATATCTGTTAATGTTTTAATGTGACAAAAAATTCTAAGTAAAACTAAGGTCCATAATTCTGTGAAAAAAAATGCAAAATAAAAAAAAAATTGATGCAGAGACACATCATATCATCACGTCGGAACTGTATGTCAAGTGTAATAACACTCCATGAAAACTTTTTAAGTGAAAGCCACATAAAGTTCATTGTAATGTGAAAACTCTAAGTCAAATAAAGGGCCATAATTATGTAACAAATTAGGCACCAACAATGTGTGATGTAGAGGGATATAAAGTCATCTATTGTTATGTGTACATGAAGTTTGGGAACAATCAATTCGAAAATATTTGAGAAAAAATGTGTTAACAGGTCATTGTATAATATTAGAGTGGAACATTCTAAGTCAAACAAAGGGCCATAATTTTGTAACAAATTAAGCAATCAATGATGGGTGATGTACATGGACATAAGGTCATCAGTTGTTATGTGTATACTAAGTTTGGGAACAATCAATTCGAATGATTGAGAAAATATATGTTAAGATGTCATTATACAATATTAGAGTGGACCATTCTAAGTTTGACAAAAGGCCGTGATTCTGTAATAAATTAGGCAATCAATGATGAGTGATGTAGAGGGACATAAGGTCATCAGTTGTTATGAGTATACGAAGTTTGGGAACAATCCATTCAAAAGTGCTTGAGATATGCAAGTATTAAAATATGTGTTACGGGACGCGACGGAACAATTCTTGACAATTCTAAGTCAAACAAAGGGCCATAATTCTGTAATAAATTAGGCAATCATTGATGGGTGATATAGAGGGACATAAGGGCATCAGTTTTATATGAAGTTTTGGAACAATATATTCAAAAGTGCTTGAGATATGCAAGTATTAAACAATATGTTACGGGACGTGGCGTGACGGGACAGGACGTTACGGACAACGCGATTCCTGTATATCCCCACTTCACTTTGTGAAAGCGGGGGTATAATGAAGCATTCTGATTTATTTGATTTAGCAAAGAGTGGAAAGACTCAATCAGTTCTAAGAAAATCAGTTCTTGATTGAGTTTCTACTCTACATTGAGTAATGAGTTTCTTGAAACTAAGAATCACAAAATTCTAAATATCAATTACATGTAATTCTAAAAGGAGTTAATAAACTGTTATAATAGGATACAAATAAAACATGCACTTTTTATTGCTGAGATAAGACATTTGTAGATACACTAGTCAATGTTTGCTAAGCACCAAGAGTTATATTCAACATTTTACAGAGGCTGAAATGTCGTTGCAAGACTTCTATGATTTTAAAGAAATGGCTGTCAATATAAGAAATTTTGAAATGAATGCTGACAACCAAAAGATGTATTGGAATCCAATTCAAATACTTAAGATATCATCTTCTCAACCAAACCAGTTGGAATACCAAGGAAAATACCCAGTCCCCACAATTTAGATCTAGCACAGCTCTGTACAGATGGCATAAAAATAAGCAGGCCAAAGTATGTTGATCTTCTGAATCTTTGCAAGGGCAACATAATCCCTAGCATGCACTATGCATTCTACCTTCTACTTCTTCATGAGTGAGCTAATGTCTTGGTTCAAACAAGGTTGTTTACGTTGTTAAAATGTTTTCAAAGTTGAAGTTCCATTTTGTTGAATGCAGTTATTATTGCAACAGTCAATAGTAGTATTGTATATTATATAGAGTGCTGTGACCTATCTAGCTATTTTATTATGTAGAATACAGTGGCCTATTTCTCTATAATAGTATAAAGAGTACGGTGGCCTAATTAGCTATGATATAGAATACTGTGGCCGAATTAGCTATAAGACTTAAAAGGACAGACGGCAGTCATGACATTTTTATCGAGCATTACTTGTGTGTGTGTGTGTGTGTGTGTGTGTAGTTCTAAGGTTTAAAGTCCTTCCACCAACATACTCGACAAGCCGTGAGGTAGCTTGAAGAGATGGGCACAATAGAATTTGGACTTTTCTGCGTGGAGTGCGTTGGTTGATCTGGTGCTGATGTGTAGTCGTTTCCGTTGTCTGTGTGCAGTTGAGTTGTCGCTTCGCTCTGTGTAGATTTCGCTGCGGAGGTGAGGTGTGGGTCTGGTCGACATCCGCTACGGTGGTTGTTCAATGACGTACTGGGCTGGTGTAGTTACTGGCGGCCCATTTTGGGGCCACACCCATCACAGTATGACCCCTGCGCCGCACATACCCTTCGATGGCCTGTACATCTTCCGTCTTCGGCGTAGCCATCAGATGATATGTGCTGTGACGGGACGCAGGAGGCATTTTCGCTCTCGGTCACATGATACTCAATCTGCTGCTCCGTATCAATTAAGAGCTTCCAGTTCAGCAACCCGAATGTCATGAGTGCCCACTCAGCGACCTGCACGCGGTGAAGATCTCAGGTGGATCGAGTATTACTTTTAGCATGTCGATTTATTAATCCAATATCATTTTAACTTTAAACTTGCTTGTATATAATTAAATAAAGTTTTGAGTTTTCAAATTTCTTCGTTATTTTAAATATATTATTGGTGTACTTTAATCAACAGTTAGTAATATGCAAAACCAATTTTGTTAGAACTATACAAACAATTAATTTTAATGATTTGCACATAATGCAAATTATATAGAAAACTAACAGGAAACCGCGAGTTTTAAAGAAATCAAGATTGCCATGTGTCCCTTTAAGAGTATATCAAGAAAACAATGCTTTTGATGACAAGACTTTGGTGGTACAAGTTCTATATAGTTATACAAAGTAATTATATTTCAAACTCAGTTTTATGGTTAGGATAATATTCATGTTACTAGTTTGCAGTTAAAAATCAATGTCATATTTAAAAATGAATATTTCCTCATTAATTGACTCAGTATGTGTTGTTTTAATACGTTGGGATAATTGTATAAATGTGATAAAAGCAAGTCTCTAAATATAAAATTATATTTAAAATTAATTAGAGCTCAGCACAAAACAGTTTAAACTTATTCATGATTATTATAGTTTGAGTTAAAACTGTTCTGCACTGAGCCATCACAATTTAATTTAAAATAATTTATTTATTTTATTTATTTATTAATTTATTTATTTCTTTGAAATGTTATTTTTTCATGAAAATAAAGAACAACATTTTTTTAATATATTGCAACTAATATTCCTGACCATTAATTATATTTTGCTTTTTTTAAAAAGTTCTATGAATTGAATATGAATACTAAATCATGCTATATATTGTCACTTTTCTGGTAAAATATATGAGTTATTGCTGTCACATTTGAGTTACTACCTTGTTGCAGAAATGTAATTCCCAAAATTTACCGAACTTGGAGCAACAGGGTTGTAACTCAAATATCTTCAAACATCTCCTTGTTGATAATGTTTATTACAATAATTCAATAACATGATGTTTAAAAATCATATTATGCAATAAAATGTTGAATATTTTATTATTTTTTAACAAATGAGGAAGTTTTTTCCTTCTCCTGTAAAATGTACAAAAATTGAGTTGCAACCGTGTTGCACTGAACCCTCGATATAAGGGTTGACAACAGGGGTATCGCCTTGGAACGGTCAGTGACAAAAAGTACCACCGAGGAGTTTAAACCGGTTCAAGGGTGCACCAAACCTCACTCTTACTCTGTCATCATCCCTAAACAACAGGACAGTGTAAATAAAAATAATCCCCGCCGAGTTAACCCCTTATATTTGAGAAAGCGTAAATAGGTATCATAAGAAAAAACACAGAAATTTTCATTTATATAATATATCAAAATAATAAGTTAAACCTAAGAAGCTAATCTCATATGTACTCGATGACTTGTCTGAAGTCAGAGTATCAAGGGGAATCCCGTTAAGGGCACTACAACACGGAGTGAATGACATTCATTAAACGGTTCCCGCCTTAAAGGATTAAGGAACACGCCTGTACACCGCCTGTCCGGTCGTTGCACAATCAAAGAGGAAAGCATAATTGCAAACTGTAGACGGGTCTACAACTAAGCATGTAGTGCGCCGCAGAATACTTCGGTCGTAACCTCTGTTTATGAATTTTCTAATAATGTTAATGAATAACTCATGACAATTATCACGACCAATAATCTTCCTAAGTTTGTAAATTACATCTCCATAAAAGACGGGTTGTGATAAACCTTAAGATTGATATTATATTTGTCGAGCAGATCAGTGTTACGATAAAAATCTTAGAAAAAGTCTTACGTAACTTATGGTAACGGAAACCCTGTTGGAGGAGATTTTCAATAATGTTAGGATTACGAAGGTTGAATTTCTCAACACGGCTATAAGCTCTGGCAAAACGAATACTGAGAAATATACACGCCATAAGAAACAGTATTGGGGATATCTCAATCTAAATGTGGATAATTCACAATATCGAAATCAAAATCATCTCTCTTATCATAAATTTTAGTTATTAGTACTCCATTTTAAATAGAAAGATGTAAATCAAGAAACGGAGTGACAGAATACGAAACCTTAGCTTTATTGAATTTTAGTTCTGGAGGATAAATATTAGGAAACATAGAATAAAAGAAAGGCTAATCCAAATTAAGTATATCATCCAGATAGCGTGAGGTGTTATTAAAAGCGTCGATGTGTATCTGTAGAAAGGCCTAACATAAAGTCACTTTCGTAGCACTACAAAAACAAAACTGCGACAAGGGGTGCACAGTTAATACCCATAGGTATGCCAGCGGTTTGCCTAATAACGGTATGTACAAACGTGACAAAAATGTTGTCTAATAAGAATGATAGGTATTCCCAGACTTATTGACAAGTCCATAAAGTGTAAGCTTGGTTATCTGACATAGTATGTAATTCCAGTCCCACACCTAATATTACAATATGCTGTACCAGAGTGAGATAATTCTGTCCTGACTGAGACAAGCTGGGCGCTCGGTTATCTTTCCATAGTATGTAATACCATTTCCGCATTTAATATTACAATATGCTATACCAGGGTGAGACAATTCTGTCCTGACAGAGACAAGCTTAAGCTTGGTTATCTGACATAGTACGTAATACCAGTCCCACACTTAATATTACAATATGCTATACCAGGGTGAGATAATTATGTCCTGACTAAGACATGCTATAAGCTCGATTATCTGACACAGTATGTAATACTAATCCCACATCTAATATTGCAATATTCTATACAAGGGTGAGATTATAAGAATATTTCATGGGTATCCGTTGAAGATAGGAAATTCCAACCCGAGGTACACGTGTTTTAATCGGATATTCATGAAATATTCTTATATTCTTGCATACCGGACAAGAATATCCGTCATTTTACCGGGGCTAGATATTTCCATCTCAACCTAGGGTCGAGATAAAATTCGCGCGCGCACCAACATCCAGTATGCAGGAAAACAGGCAAAACGTTAGTAGCTGGCGCCGTCAACGCACAACATGTCTCTGATATGCAAGAAAAATAATCTATCATGGGTATTCAGCTCAGATAGGGAGTTCCAACCCTCGGTATAAGTGTTTTAATCGGAACAAGACAATTCTGTCCTGACTGAGACAGGCTGTAAGCTCTGTTATCTGACATAGTATGTTATACCAGTCCCACACCTAATATAACAATATGATATACCCGGGTGAGATAATTCTACCCTGACTGACCCCAACTTGATGCTCGGTTATTTCTCCAAAGTATGTAATACCAGTCCCACAGATGCTATACTAAGGTGGGATAATTCATGTCCTGACAAAAGCAAGCTAGACGCTTAGACTGCTACACAGCCGTCAATAACATTAACCTGGAACGGGTGAGATACGTCATACAATGTGTTTGCTTCTATTATTAGAGTGTGTCTGGAAAAAATTGTGTATGTGTAATTTATTTGCGATTTTGAAACTGACATAGAAAAAAATAAGTTTGATTTATTGAATTGATTATAAAAAGAAAATTGAATGTAACTGTATTACCCTGTTTGAATGACATAATGGATACATGGATTTTTACTTTTAGAAAGAGGGGTTGCGAGGTGGGGCGGCGTCGGCTGGAGTAACACGCCGAAATTAACTCCTGTTGGAAAGGAATGGGCTCCTCTAACACAAAATACCCGCCCACCCATCCCCCAGCCCATCATATAGAAAGTCAACGAAATATCCTTACGTTTTTTTTCTCAAAAATACCCTTACAGAAACAAACAAACAAACACTTCCCTGGAAAAAGCGTTTCTTCAAACCCCGAACCCCTAGATACCCTGACGTGTTCGTTGGCGGACGGACTATAAACCTTAGAATTACACACACACACACACATAAAACAAACAATGGAGACTATCTTGGAAAATGTTGCTCCTATGGTAGGAATTAAACATTTTTCTATTTCCCTGGGTACTCCCGTAGCTGCCCCATACCCACTCAGGTGGATGGATGAAATAATGTATTACAAGTGCATACTTGCTTTTGTGTGTATCCACCCAGTTATTACTAATATCCTACAACTTTTTCACGAAAACTCCAACAATCTTAAAGAGCAGAAAAACGGAGGGGGTGGGGAATGTGGTAGGGCGGGGATGGGTGTTATCACATATTTCCTAAAGTAGACTTTTAGTAATAACACTCAGAATAACTGTTCGTCCTTAAAAAAAGTCTCCCCAAACTCGATAGACTGCGCCATTATTTTAAATATAAAATGTTGAAATGTCATGGAAAGATAATAACAAAAAGGTTCCCTTAATATATCCTTTTTTTCAATGTGTACATACAGACAGGGCCCTAGATATTTTCACCCCATATACAGGTAGCTACGCTCTTTTCTTTGACGCATTTCTTGACGATTGTATCATTCTTGAGCTACTTGAGCAAACACTATGCAAAGTTTTTTTGTTTTAAGACTCTTGTTGAATATTCTCAAGGGCGCGGGGTGGCCGAGGATTAAACATAAATGAACAATAGGCAGCAATGAGATATTCCACATAGTATATATACTCAACGACTCCCTCCTCCTCCCCCACCCTCACACACACCCTACACCGACTCTAAGAATTGTTGTTGTTGTTTTTTTAGCCCAGAATACACCACTGGATCTTCTGATTCTGCCACGTGGAAAATCTACAAAATACCACCCTTAATCCTCTGCAAATCCCATTCTTCTTTCTTCATTCATAGCTCCTCCTCATACATATATATATTTTTATTTTGAAAAACAAACCCCATCCCATACACACCCAGACAACACCTTCTCCGACCCAGCCTCTCCAGATTAAAAAAACAACAACAGCTACAAAACACCACCCTAAAAAAAGCGTTCACCTCTATAAAATCTACAGAATAAACCCTAGGTAGTTCTTTTGTTAAATATTCTCCTGAAAATCGTTGTGATTTTCTTTAACACTTTGTGTTGTTTGAGACATCCACATCAATCTCTTCGTATTCTTTTAGCAATTATATTTATTTCCACCTCCCCGCCTCGCCCCCCCCCACCCCCACCCCCTCACCCATCCCACCACCACCACCACCACCCCCTGCATTGTGAATCAATATTGAGGGATTGAGGGATAACCCAACCTTCTACATATATTTATAGAACGTAGATCAGACGCTTGATCATGATCGCAATTGAAATACGCTTTATGTATTCAAACTGTCGCTTGTTTGAGTGAAACGGGACATGCGCAGTGTAGCAGTCTACTCGTTGACCTGACATAGTATATTTATAAAACATTTACATAACTTCCTGTTAGATCTGAACAGAGTTGAACATTTAGTTGTGGAGAAAATCATTCATATTTATGAAAGTGTGAAGAAAACAATCATAATAAAGTAAGTTGATACGTGTATACATTATTCTCCAATAAAGCTCCAATTTAGATGTAATTGTTTACGTCTCAGAGCGGTAAAATCGATAACGAAAGTAATTTTATATAGTGTTAATGACACAATGGGTGGGGTTTTGTTTAGATTGGCTACTGTGTGCGACTAGCCTATATATATGTTATTTAGCTCTACTGGCCAAAGGCCAGCAGAGCTTATGTGATGACGTGTTGTCCGTCCGTCCGTTAACTTTTGCCTTGTGAACACTCTAGCCCCTTCATTTTCAAGCGATCTTAACCAAACTTGGCCCAAGTCTTTTATATCAATGAAAGTTCGGATGAGTTCGAAAATCGGTCAGATCGCATTAGTAACACCAGAGTTATTGCCCTTGAATTAACGAAAAATGCTATATTCAGTCAAACTAGGCCAACGTCTTTATATCAATGAGAGCTCGGACGAGTTCGAAAACCTGCCACATCGGATCATTAACATCAGAGTTATGGTCCTTGTTTTGCTGAAAAATCCCATTTTCTGCCTTGAGAACACTCTAGCACCTTCATTTATTACTTGATCTTTATTTGATTTGATATTTACCAAACTTGCACAGATTGTTAATAACAATGATTTATTGAACGAGTTTGAAAACAAGCCAGGCCGGTGTTGAGGCCCATGTTTTTGCTAAAAAAATGCATGATCAGTACCAGGCCTAGTTGCACATACTTTTGTCGTGTTCCCCATCACAGACTCGTTCAATCCTCCGTGGTGCCACTGAGTTCCGTCGGTGTGTTCTTGGGCAAGACACTTTCCCTTAGCCCCGTCCGTCGGATGGGGACGTAAACCGGGCGGTCCCGTGTATCGGTCTATCCTCCGAGCACGTTAAAGAACCATAGGAATCTATTCGATAATAAGAGTAGGGCAGGTTCCCGGATTCCTATGTATCCTTCCCCTCTCTCTGGGGCGGCTCTAAATAACCTATACTGTGTTGATGAGCCGTTAAACAACATTCAATTCCATCACAGACTCCATATAGCCAGTAGAGCGATATAGGCCCTATTCGGCTTCTTGTTTATAAGCACATTTATAGAAATTAATAGCGAGCTCAGCTCGCGTCGCGAAGCGACGCGCGCGCAAGCGAGCTCTACGGTAACGCGAGTAGCAAATACTATGGGGAAAAAAACAGTGGTAAAAAAGTTAAAACAATGTTAACTCCCTTGTTAAGGGGAGGTCATTGCTATATTCGTTCCAAACGCAGTTAACTCCCATCTCTGTTTGGTATCCGGCCCACCTCTATTCGCGTTGGATCTAGTCCATCCAGTTGGCCGGTTACCAGACTTCATTGTAAATGTGACGTCATTACGTCTGGCAATTTATAAAATAATGGTGATTATTACCAGCTGAGAGTCAAGGTAACTGTATTTCTACCTAATCTTTAAAATCTACTGCAGTATCGATAATCTAAAATACAATGTTTAAACGAAAACGCATCGCACTTTAGTGATTATATATAGATAGATGTTACGGCAAAGTCGGTGGGTGGGGAAATTATAACCACTGCAGACTGCATTTAGAACTCAGATGTTGAACGGTGCTTAAATATTTAATTATTTTTATTAAGTTCAATAGGGGGGGGGGGGGGGCCCAATAATTTGATTGGGGGGGGGGGGGGAGGAGGAGAGAGTGAGTGATCAGAGTATGTTAAAAGGGGCCAGGGCGGCAGAGTATGTTTTGGCTCCCACCCCACCCCCTGCCTCCCCGCCCAACCCCCCCCCCCCCCCAACCCAAAAAATAAATAAATAAATAATAGTGTCATGAAATTTTAGTCTAGTGCCAAAAAAATGCATTTTAATTAAGAAATAATCTGATCTGTATCTGATGAATACGTAGTAGATCCCAATACTGGTATTTCACTACGAGGAAATAAAATATAATAAATACGTACCTGTGTTTTATCGGTGAATAAAATACACTTAAGAGTTCGGATGGTTGTGTAGTAATTAAATCACGAGTGAGTTAGCACGAGTGATTTAATAACTCACATCGGAACGATTCTATTCAATTTTAACACAACTATAACCCCATTGTTTACGCTATTGTGGGGACACTATATATTATCGGTAATCAGGCTGCTATGTTTACAGGCTTTTCCATTGGACGCCCCCATATGCAAAGTTCTGCGCAGTTCAATATGCTTAAATACACTAGTATCACGTGACAAACAATTAAGTCATTGCTTACGTCATATAGCTTGCGCTGTATGACGTCAAACGTTCTCATCTTGTTCAAGAAGCTTGTTAATGTTATATGTACTGATGCATATGAACATATGGGTTTATATCGGGTGTGTGAGGTTTGGGAGCATGGAAAGTTTGTTGTACCGTAATTAACATTTCATTAAATTACTGTTGAGTTTGTCTTCGTGACGTATACATGTATTTACCAAGTGGTGTCTTGTAATGTGGCGCTTCCAACAGATGAAATATACGCGGGGAATTAATGGAACAGCTGTATTTAATCATAGAATAACATATAGTGGTCTCTCTTCTTTGTGTAAATATATGAAAGACTGCGCAGGTCATGTTAGAATTAATGTTAAAAATATAAATAAACATGATAATCCAGCCAGGAGACAAGTCAGAAATTGCACTTGTACTCTGGTGAAAATGAGCAGATACACAAATATCATAAATATACACAACTAAACGCATATCAACTGGGATTATTTTATGGTTTAAAATAAAAATAATAATGCCATAAGAAACAAAACAGGAAAGAGTACATACTTTAATAGAAATTTTCTAAGTTAAAGGCCTGAAAGTCAGATTAAAATGCACATGTAATTGTTATACTTCATATTGACTAACCAATTATATCCATTGTAAAGAAATATAAAAAGATCGGACAGGGAAAGTAGCATTCAAGGAGGACAATCAACCACAAAACACAGAAACAAACACGCAAACAGACAAACAAGAAGGCAAAAGTAATAATAAATACAAACATCATCACAAAAAGTTTGACAATAGGGCTACCGCCTTGGAACGGGCAGTGGCAAAGTAGGCCACTGGGGCTTTAAACCGGTTCTATGGTGCACCATACCAGTGCCCCAGATAAGCAGCGTAATAAGCAGCGTATCTGCGTATTTCACTCAATTAGAATTGTCAAATACTCAATTAATTTCCCTGACATGCATACCAGATAAGCAAGCAATTTCCTTTTCACTCAAACATTTTAATTTTCGAGCGTATCGACAGTCAAAGTGTTCAAATGATTGATTGACTGATGTTTTCGTGCATATTCCAATATTTACAAAAGCAGATTTTACTTCCGGTGTTTATTTTGACTGGGACATTACATAATTATCGATAAAGTGGAGCAGTATAAGAGAATGCTATATAGTTGAATATGTACGCTATACATACTATTGTGTGTAGTCGTCTATGCGCTTTCTTGTTTACTTTTGAAAGCGTTTGCGTTGTGCAGACGATTAAAATGTCGAAACATGGACGTAAACCGACAAGCAAGTTACCGTTAAGAAACACTTCTGAAATTAACACATGTGATTAGTGTTTCTATGGAAATTAATCATTAATAATGACAAATCGCTGCCATGAATAACAAGTCAATAAAGCTCACATAAAGACGGGTAAGTTACCTTGCTTGTTTTACATATTTGATCCCCAAATCACCCTATTTTTTTTGAAAATTTGAAATTTACTCAATTTTATTTTTATGAGTTAAATACCCAATAGGTCCAAAAGTTATCTGGGGCACTGCCATACCTCACACTTACCCTACTGTCATCCCATTAAAACAGGACAGTGTAAATAAAGAAATCCCCGCCATGATCTAATCTCTAACCAACAAGGCAGCATCAATAGGCAATATAATTAAAACACAAATATGCTCGCGTAAATATAATACAAAAAAACAGTAGCCTAGAAAGCCACAATGAAGGTACTCAATGACTTGGCAGAAGCCAGAGCAACAAGAGAATAAACCATTAAGGGCACGACAAGAAAGATCATAGATAAACATCAAACGCCACCGTCCCAATGGGCTTTAGGTAGGCGTCATCATAGGGTCGTGGCCTGTCCGGTCATCGTACAATTAAAGAGGAAAGCATAGTGGCGAACTGTAAAAGGGTGTAAGTTTTCAACCGATTGCCCGTCACTAGTAACTGGCAGATGAATGATATAATTTGGATCTTGATACCTTGTTTTTGCAGCTTATTAGCACAATTTTGAAAAAATTATATACGCGTCTAATTTCGAATACTTTTCAGTTTATGGAGCTAATTGCTCAATCTGGTGTGCCTGAATAGAAAATGGCTATTCTGTGGTCTAAACTGAATACACTGATGATATTTTATCTTTCTTGCACTATTTATGATTTTATCATTACCAACCTGCCAAGGCACAATATTATTGATACTATAACAACAGGTAAATAATGTGTATTTAAGTATTGATTCACTAATTTTCGGTATTCCTGGGGTTTAACGACAATAGTCATGGTAGTGGTTGGCAACTTTACCATAAACGTAGAGTGAATGGAAAATTTACCATGAAGCTATTTATGGTAAAGTTGCCATTCACTACAACCGTACAAACCCCAATATTTACCTTTCGATTGCATTGACTTTAAATGAAACACGTTTATGTGCTGCATTTAAATTTCCAGTGAAATAACACTTACGTTTTGAGCAGAGCTAAAGCAAACAAGTTATAGTTTATTCGTTTGATTAACTCGAGAACTGTCTTAAGTTGCTATAAAAAAGCGTGCAATGTTGGCACCGTGACTGTTACCAAGTACATAAAACGATTACCGTAATTCAATATTTCTATATTTTTACGGGTTATGAAAAACATAAGCTAGTTTAAATTTAGCGAGAAGTGTCTTGGACTTCACACACTTTAAAGTAGCCTAATGTTTTGCATAGCCTGTCGAAAGATCTAAATATCGAATTAAATCCTTAAAAAATAAATTCTTCAATGGATTAATCTAGTTTTTCATATGCCGGGACTCCAGTACATGCTTATTAACATCCATCTGCCAGGAAATATTTTCCTTTTTGCAGTGTTAAACAGTAGCTTCTTGAACATATATTTTTTAATGGAGTATCAACACATTATCTAAGGTTATTTAGAGCCGCCCCAGACAGAGGAGAAGGATATATAGGAATCATATAACCTTCAATACACGGGACTGCTCACTTTATGTCCGGCGCATCCTTGGCCGGGATAGTAAAGACATGAAAGAGGCTGTGTCTAAAACGTTCTCGTCTCTCACAGCTACAGCTTTGTAACCCACTGTAAGCTTGACTTGTCAAGTGAGAAAGTGTCAATAATCATGGACGGCTGGAGGTATTCAGTACGGGTTCTACCCAAGAAAAAAAATTGATCTGCTTCTACCACAAAAAAATAGACCATCATATATAGCCTAACATATGCTAAATATGACGTAAATGTAATACCAGTCTTCGATCGGACAACCAAAATTTCTGAAAGCGCAAAGCTATTTGTCAATCAAAATAAGTATAACAGTCGAACAGGAAACACGATTTCGGCTTTTTCATTGATGTTGATAAAATTACTGTGACACCTCTATAAACGCTACGAGGAACACGTAAGACCTCGTTTTTGATCGGATTTTGCCGAATTCTTTATTTTATATAGAGCAACCAATCGGAACTGCCTCGTCGGATTCCGTCACTCGGGAATCCACATTTACCGAGTACGAAAATTGGCGAAGAGTTTCGATCGATAGAGCAACAGAAAATTACAATTATACACGAACGGTTCATGAATTATTCCATCCAATGAGAATAAAATAAACATCATCATTAATATGCTAATAAGAGCGCAATAGCGTCGGTAAAAACGTGTTTCCGGTTGTCACAAAATGTCAATATTGTGGTACGTTACGAAGCCAAAAGAGACAGAAATTCTGTTTCTTCTTGACAAGTTGGTCGAGAGTGGCTTAAATGTACCGAAGATGGTAAAATGCAGTGCCCTTGGGGCACAGACAGAATCCGGATTAGACACTGATGGTTCCTTTGTAAAGGGGTGTTCTAGCATGCGGATAGACACTATAAAAACACATGAACAGTCTCTAATGATGACTGACTTTTCAGAGAAAGACATTTTGTATACAAAAGAATGAATAATGAATAAATATTGTGAAGACATCATGTTTTGCTTTGTTTACATATATATCATTAGAGTAATAAAACCTTCAGGTTTTAAAAGAAACATTTCGGGCAACCACTTTTCCTTTCAGGCAAACAATTTTTGTTGAAATGGCAACCAAGTCCAAAAGGTAATTTCGCAGACTGTAATACAACATTCCAACAGTTTATGTCCACATCAAAAAGACAAAGCTAAGAAATTAAACGCGTTCCCATGGGCACATTGTAACACTCAGTGGTGCAAGTAAGATCTCCAGAGTCAAAGTCTACATGTCTGATAATAATGTTGCGTGACAACCGTTTCAGAAATTAAGACGTTTAAGACAAATGCTATCAATGACGTTTGCTGAATCGGTTATAAAGCTGTGTTTTGAAAATACGTGGGTTTTTAGCTCTACTGATCAGAGATCAGCAGAGCTTATGTCCGTCCGTAAACTTTTTTTGTAGCGACTACTCCTCTGAAACTACTGAATGGATTTTCATGAAACTTTACAGAAATGTTGCCCATGAAGTCTAGTTGATCCTAGCAAAAATTCATGTTGATGTGAAGAAATCCAAGATGGCCACCAAATCTAAAAATAGATTTTAAAAAACAAGTTTGTAGCGACTACTTCTTGAAAACTCTTAAGTGATATTGATATGGGACTTTTTCTAAAATGATCAGCATGACATGATGTTGGTCCTTGTCGAAAATCGTTTTGATTCGACGTTAAACGTGGCTGCCATTAGTAAAAACTTGTAGCGACTTCTCGTCTGAAACTACTTGACGGATTTTCATGAAACTTCACACGAATGTTGATCTTGATGTCCAATTGATCCTAGCAAAACTTTAGGTCGGCCGGAAATTCAAGATGGCCGCCACAGCTAAAAATAGATTTTCAAAAAACAAGTTTGTAGCGACTACTTCCTGAAAACTATAAGTGATATTGACCTTTTTCTAAAATGATCAGCATAACATGATATTGGTCCTCGTCAAAAATATTTTGATTTGACGTTAAACATGGCCGCCAGTGGCAATCTTTGTTTACATAGAGTTATATAGTAAAAACTTGTAGCAACTACTCCTCTGAAACTATTGACGGATTTTTATGAAACTTCACAGGAATGCTGATCTTAGAGCTATCGAAAACCTATAAGTAGAGCTTCAAGGTCTCTTGTTTGTTGTTGTTTTTAATATCTCTTTTATATTTTTCAGTGCCATTTCTGCGTTAAGCTGCACCCTTAGACGATGTCCTGAATGTTCAAGAATGTCCAAGAAAAGAATATATGCGTCAGTCTTCCATTGTTTGTGGTTGTTTATGACTGCGTTCTGCTTTAATAGTAGAACTCAGCAATAATAACCTGCAACGGATGGCTTGAACTTGCAACCGAACCAAAAAGGACTGGATGTTCATGTACCATTAATGAGGCGCAGTTATCTGTGGTTGATGGATACAAAAGTGGGAATAAGTGATGTACTAAACAATCAATTGTGGCCAATGATCAGTTATATAGTAATTGATATTAAGTTATGACATTCCACAAGAGATCATTGCAAAAAATAGAATTCTATTATCGCTGAAAACAAAAACAAAACATACAAGCTACTTAGTCAAGAATCAGTCGGTTTACAACCATCTCAAAATTGTACAAAATAAACTCCTTTTTTATAAAAAAGGAAAGTTAAATTTGTTCGCGTGCAATGCAGAGACGGGGAAGCGAATCCGAGCTGCATTCGTCTAGTGACATTGGTGAGAAGTGAGTGAGTTCAAGTACGTTACCCAGACATGATTTGATATTTTGTAGCGCATCCGTGGTTGAGAGGGTAAAGACGCTGAGTTGGAACCAACTCAATGCTGCGGGTTCGAATCCCTCTGAGAGAACAACTTGTAAGTGTCGATTTTTATGGACGACGGGAAGTATACAGTATGTGTTTTACATTTTTTAACCAGGAGTTAAGCTCGCTATGAGGCAGTGCCTTATTCATATTATCGTTTCACTTGTTGAAATCATATACTTATCTGCAAACAAAAATGAATGTACTTACGCATTTTCTGAAAACAAAGTCACGTGTAATGTTATCGAGTTGTGACACGCCTGACTGATGGATGGTTTTCGTACAATATCAAATATTACCTTGCCCGTGTCACTTGTAGGACTCACCAGGGAATAATTACATGTTCATAGTAATTATAAATAATCCCAGGAATAATAAAATTAGCTTAATAAAATGTTGCAATATATTCAATTACAAAAGTACGTGTTCTAATTTTGTACATTTATCACTTGCGGGTGGACGGTTTTCCGAATGATATATACCGATTTGGAAATGTAAAAGTAACCGTATGTGGTAAAACGTGGGGTCAGTAGGTCAACGATGTTAATGCACTTTCTGAAAATAAGGTAACGAATTATGTTGGCAAGTTGTGGCACGCCGGGGAATAATTATACACTTAGCTTAATAAAAATTTTGCAATACATTAAAGAACGAAAGTACATTGTAATTTTGACATTTATCAAGGCAGATTTATGGTTTTGGAAAAAGATATACCAGTGAAGTAAGCTCTTTCTTACTGCACTGTATATATACCGATTTGAAAAATATATAAAGGTAACCGTATGTGGCAAGCAGTTTATTTGTTTGGGGTCAGCAGGTCAAAGATGAAATTGTAAACTTAAACTAGACATTAACACTAATAACTTACGCATTATATCAATGTTACCAAAATAGCTCAACTATACTGATGTTTGGGATTAAGAATGATGTCCCCTTATGTGTTTGCAATCCCCTTGATTTGAATTTAAGAAAGATAAACATTTCAACTCAGATAATCCTGAATATGTTTGCATGCAACTTCCAGTATATAATGGTTACACTTTTGTCTATACAGGGTTACTCTTCAAAATAAATATTCAATGTATACATAAAAAAAGTGAATTATCTCTCAATAAGACTGCTGCTTTTTTCTCTTGTTTGTGTTTGAGGTTTTCAAGGAATTTCTTTTTCAGTATTTGTTGGCATTCATACTGGCGTTTGTTTAAGTGCTGTGTGGCGGCTGTAAAAAAGTCGCCCCGACTACAGATCAGTATTGTTATTAATTATTAATCCTTTGGGATATGTTTGGTTTTAAAGTAGAATACCGCTTAAGTCTGTACTAGGGGTCGAGAAGGTGTTACACATTATATTAAAAGTAGATATACAAGTCGAACAGGATATGAAGCATTCAAGTACCACAGTCAGCAAACAACACGCATTGAAACACACAACAATTAAGACGATAAATAAAAAGCAAGATATATGACATCACAACATACAATGGTTGACAATAGGGTTACCGCCTTGGAACGGACAGTGGCCGAAACGGCCCATGTTTTTTTTAATCCGGCTCTAAGGTGCATAAAACATTCAATCAACAATCCGAGTCTGTTACTTTTCTCTGTTATTTGTGTTTGTGGTTTTCGGGGATCTCCTTTACCGTATTTAATGACAATCACTCTAGCGTTTGTTCAGTACTGTGTGGCTGTAAAACAAATCAGTAGTGTTATTACTTACTGGTTCTTTGGCGTCTGTTACTTTTCTCTGTTATTTGTGTTTGTGGTTTTCAGGTATCCCATTTACAGTATTTAATGGCAATCACACTAGCGTTTGATCAGTACTGTGTGGCTGTAAAACAAATCAATAGTGTTATTACTGGTTCTTTTTGATCACCAAGCCCCATCGTTGCGGCTTTTAAGTACAATACCGCTTTAGTCGGGCGTGAGAGTTGTTGCAAATTATATTACCTCCCATGAACAGACTCAGTAAAACTGTGTCTGCTACTTTTCTCTATTGTGTGTGTCTGTTGCTTCAAATTGATCCTCTTTTCAGTAGTTTCTGATCAACAAACACATGGCTTTGATTATGGGATATTAAGCCGAGTATTTATTCAAGTGTAGCACTGTCTACATAAAAGTGTAAACATATTAAACATATTAAACTGGAAATTGCATGTACACATGTTCAGATTTTAATTATGAGTTATTTTACCTTTTATAAATACAATTCCTATGTAATTACGCATTAGGGGATATAACCCTTTATAGTGAAATATCAAGATAACAGAGAAATAAATATTTTACATTGATACGAACTCTGTCTAGTATTGCGTTAGTTGTTTGGTCTAACTTTACAGTATAATCAGGACAGTCATGTATTTATTATTTTATATTAATTGTACGGAGTGTAGGAGTGTATATTAGATTATTAGGGATTGACTTCAATTGGGTTTTTAGAAATTACAACACAAAACGTTATATGGCGCCAACAGGAATGAACTTTTTATTAACATTGTATTTTTTGTTTGTTTTAATGCCTGTTTTTGGCTAACTGTGTGCTGTGAAAGCTACTTTTCCTGTTCGACTTTTATAGTTACCTTTCCAGACCTACCCTCCAATTACATTGAAATAAACATATGCATAATGGGCCTGTAATAAAATGTCTCGCCTACAGAGTCGTTGCCAATAATGGTGTAGACTCTCCATATTTGATGATGATCATTATGTTCTGCCTCCAATCAAGTAGTCCCTGAAGCAATATAGGGATGACACGTTTAATGAACATGACAAAATAATGACAAAGATATACATTCGAAGGCATTTTATTCCTCTGTCAGGAAAAGCAGTGACACTAGTATTATTCTTGCCCGGGAACCACATATTGATATGACTTTACACACATAAGGCGTTCATATTGCGCGGTACTATCTGTTAATACCCAGTTCGCAAATCGGTCTTGTGCCATCGCCTTTAAGATTTTAACATCACTCGAGGCTTTTGTTCATATTTAAGATATGAACAAACATTAAAAAAAGCATTAAACATTTAAACATTACAAGAAATCTTTAAACATTGCAAGAAAGCATTAAACATTACAGGAAAGCATTTAAGATAACAGCAACTAATTAAACATTTCTGGAAAGCAAAGCAAAGCAGGAAGTATTACAGGAAAGATAATCATCGAACAGTGCAGCAAAAGCATTAAACATTACAAAACGGCATTTAACATTACAGCAAATCATTAAACATTACAGGATAGCATTACACATTACAGGAAAGCAAATCATTAAACATTACAGGAAAGCATTACAGGAAAGCAAATCATTAAACTGTACATGAAAACACTACAGCAAAGCATTTCCCGTTATAAGAAAGCATTAAACATTATAGGAAGCAAAACATTAAACAATACAGCAAAGCATTTAACATTACAGCAAAGTATTAAACATTAAAAGAAAGCATTTAACATAACAGCAAAGCATTACACATTATTTGAAAATATTACAAAATACCAGCATTATACATTACAGAATAGCATTAAACATTAACTAAACGCATTAAAATTACAGAAAAACATCACGCATTACAGCAATAAACTTTAGAGAAAAGCATTAAACATTAAAGAAAAGCATAACAGGAAAGCATTAACTATTTCAGAAATTCATTAAACATTATAGAAAAGCATTACAGGAAACCATTCAACATTATATGTAAGCATTATAGGAAACAATTAAATATTACGAGTATTAAACATTTCAAGAAAGCATTATACATTACAGGAAATCAAAGCATTAAACATTATATGAAAGTAATACACATACAATCATTAAAAAATTCAGGAAAACAAATCATCAAACAGTACAAGAACACATTTAACATTACAGCAAAGCATTTAACGTTACAGCAAAGCATTAAACATTACTGCAAAGCATTAAGTATAACAGCACAGCCTTAAACATTACAGCAACGCATTACACATTAACCATTACAGCAAAGAAGGATAAAGATATCGGTCAGGGAATTGATAATTTTAGCAAAGCATTAAACATTACACATTACAGCAAGGCATTACACATTAAATCAAAACATTAAACATTACAAAAAGTAAACATTAAATATAGCATTAAACATTACAGCAAGGCATTAAACATTACAGCAAATCATTACACATTAAATCAAAACATTAAAAATTACAAAAAGTAAACATTAAATATAGCATTAAACATTACAGCAAAGCATTAAACATTACAATCATTAAACATTACAGGAAAGCATTAAACATTACATCAAAGCATTAAACATTACATCAAACCATTAAACATTACAGCAAAGCATTACACATTACAGCAAAGCATAAACTATTACAGAAAAGCATTAAACATTTCAGTAAAGCATTGAACATTACAGAAAACCATTAAACTTTACGAACAAAACAATTAGACATTACTGCAAAGTTTTAAAAATTACAGCAAAGCATTAAGCATTACAGTAAAGCAGTAAACATTAAAGCAAAGCATTAAACATTACACATTACAACAAAGCATTAACCATTACAGCAAAGCATTAACCATTACAGAAAAGCATTAAACATTTCAGTAAAGCATTGAACATTACAGAAAACCATTAAACTTTACAACAAACCATTAAACATTAACCATTACAGCAAGGCCTAAAATATTACAGTAATGTATTAAACAATACACATTACAGCAGAACATTAACCATTACAGAAAAACATTAAACATTACATCAAAGCATTAAACATTACATCAAACCATTAAACATTACAGCAAAGCATTACACATTACAGCAAAGCATAAACTATTACAGAAAAGCATTAAACATTTCAGTAAAGCATTGAACATTACAGAAAACCATTAAACTTTACGAACAAAACAATTAGACATTACTGCAAAGTTTTAAAAATTACAGCAAAGCATTAAGCATTACAGTAAAGCAGTAAACATTAAAGCAAAGCATTAAACATTACACATTACAACAAAGCATTAACCATTACAGCAAAGCATTAACCATTACAGAAAAGCATTAAACATTTCAGTAAAGCATTGAACATTACAGAAAACCATTAAACTTTACAACAAACCATTAACTATTAACCATTACAGCAAGGCCTAAAATATTACAGTAATGTATTAAACAATACACATTACAGCAAAGCATTAACCAATTTACATAACAGTAAAGCATTAAACATGACAGCCAAGCATTAAATATAACAGCAAAGCATTACACATTATAGCAAAGCATTAAGCATTTACCATTACAGCAAAGAATTGAAAATTTCAGCAAAGCATTACACATTGCAGCAAGGCATTAAACATTACAGCAAATGATTATACATTAAATGAAAACATTAAACTTTACAGTAAAGCATTAAACAATACAGGAAAGCATTAACCATTACAGCAGAGCATTAAACATTACAGAAAAGCATTAAACCATACAAGCATTAAACATTACAGCACATCATTAAACATTAACTGAATGCATTACAATTGCAGAAAAAAATCACGCAGTACAGCATTAAACTTTACATATTAAAGGAAAGCATTAAACATTACACATTACAGAAAAGCATTAAACATTACAACAACGCATAAACTTTACATCAAAACATTATACATTACAACCATTAAACATTAACTGAACGCATTGCAATTACAGAAAAACATCACCCATTACAGCAATAAACTTTACAGAAAAGCAGTAAATATTAAAAAAAAGTGTTAAATATTACATCAAAACATTATACATTACAAGCCTTAAACTTTACAGAAAAACATTAAACATTACAGGAAAGCAAAGCATTATACGGTACATGAAAACAATTAACATTACAGCAAAGTATTAAACTTTATAGAAATGCATTAAATATTGTAGGAAAGTATTAAGCATTACAGCAAAGCATTAAATATTAAAGGAGAGCATTAAACATTACAGCAAAGCATTAAACATTACAGAAAAGCATTAAACATTACAAGCATTAAACATTACAGGAAAACATTAAACATTACAGGAAACCTTTAAACATTATAGTAAAGCATTTACCATAACAAGAAAACAAAACAATAAACACTGCAGGAAAGCATTAAACATCCTATAAAGGCATTACAGGAAAGTATTATTTATTACAACCATTCAACATTTCAAGAAAGCATTAAACATAGCAGGACATCAAAGCATTACACGTTATATGAAAACAGTACAAATACAATCATTAAACATTAGAGGTAATCATTAAACACTATAAGTATTAAACATTACAGGAAAGCGTTGAACATTACAAGCATTAAACATTACATGAAAGCTATGAATATTACAAGCATTAAACATTCCAGGAAACCATTAAAGATTACAGGAAAGCATTTAACGTTATACGCTTTAAACATTACTGGAATGCTTAGAAGTTGTGTCTAATATTTACATTATTCTATCTTCAGTTTTAATTGTTTAAGATCCAGCAGTATCAATATAACCCAAGTACCGGATAATCCCCCTGTGGTTCTTCATTTTACCCAAGTACCGGATAATCCCCCTGTGGTTCTTCATTTTACCCAAGTACCGGATAATCACCCTGTGGTTCTTCATTTTACCCAAGTACCGGATCCTCCCCCTGTGGTTCTTCATTTTACATTAAAAACAATCATTATTACGAAGACAATACATGGCGTATGTGAAATATCATTCAGGTTACATTGAACCATTGATTTTCCTTCTTTGTTTTATATAGGACGAATGAGTATCAAGAGATAAAAATGCCCATTTTTCTCCATAGAAAATTTTAAAACACATATCAATCAAACGATCGAGCGTCCGCCAATATAAAAATGCAACAAAAACAGGGGGTCATGTATCATGTAAGAACAAGCCAATCTGTTGAATGACGCCACGTTCTATTTTGACACGTCACAGATAGATTTACCCCATTTCTACTTTCGCTTTACTGTCTATGTCAATTCTAATTAAATATCTCAAACAAACACTAATCAATGTTCACAATACATCATTTGGCTGAATTATAGGTAATAATAACAAAATGCAATCAAAAGTATGCATTTTGTATCACTAGTAAGGCAGGGAAACGTTTTTTTTTATTAGGCACTATTGGACTATACACCACGGAAGCACAAACGCAATGGTGCAATGTAACCTTCAGTTCTAGCCGCAACAACAACTCTCCACCTCGGTGATGTCATCATGGAACACTTATGATGTATTTATATTCTGATCGGTCAATGAAAACGCACCAGTAGAGGTTATGGGAGATAAATTGTATTACTAATGTAAGTTATAATATTAGGTGAACGTTTTGAAATTGAAGGATAGTAATTAACAGTTGCAAACACTGATTGTCTCAGAATTCCTAAACATGGTGTATAGTAATCAACTAAAGTCACAATGGTGAAAAAAACAAAAGCCACATATCTTAATACCGGGTATGTCCAACCGTTTTACCGTTTCTATGAAATCATCCCGACATCAAGTTATTTCAGCAAGATAACGTCATGTTTAGCTCTAGTTGAGTGTGGTCTGGAGTTATCTTGCTGTTCATGTATATGGGTATTCAAATACTGTTAATTAATAAACAAATAACTTAACAATATGGACCTGCTGAACGGCTCGAGTTTTAGCTGCATGGTTAAACAGTATTAAATGTTGTTTATTTTTAGATGTCTTTGCCAGGAATAAATGCGGACCAGCTAACCGCATCGTCAACTGCAGAGTCGGAGAAGGTGTTTGAATTATACTGCCACCCGTGTAGTCAGGAAGGCCAACATCTGAAAGCACATGGGTACTGTGTGGACTGCCAACACCATCTGTGTGAGACATGCTACAAGTACCACTGCCGACCATTACCGAGCAAGAACCATGTTCTCCTGGACAAAACAAATATGCCGAAAACGAAGCTGCCATCCAAATCCAAGGACGTGTGCACTGGTATATGTCCTAATCATCAAGGTAGGATTGTTGAATACTTTTGTGAGCAACATGATTATTTCAAAGATGACAATACGAAAGTTATGAACACGGTCATAGATACAAGTAACACGATGATAAAGGAGATTGAGAAACTGACCTCTGACCTTGATAAGCTGCACCAATCAGATCAAAACTGCCAATTGTTTGTTGAAATGAGAAATGCAATGAGTAAATTGCAACCTTACAAAGACAGCCTTGTCAAGATGGAGAGTGACATCACATTGAAGAAGTACGTATTTAAGCCGGAAAAGAAGCTCGCAGAATTGATGAAAAGCATTGACAGCATTGGGGAGCTGTATATGATAAAAGACACTACAAAATCCAAAGCAACACCGGTTGGTAAGATCAACGTGGAACAAAAATATGAACGTTGTGTCATAAGTGGGTGCATCGTACGGACTAGTGGTCAGCTTGTACTAGCTGATCAAAACAACAAGAAAGTTAAACTGTTCGATACGAACCAAGGTGGGTTCATATCTGAACTGTTGCTACCATCAAACCCTGTGGATGTGACAGAGGTCAGCGAATATCAAATAGCAGTTACAATGCCGCTTCAGAAGAAGATTCAGCTGATAAACATGTCGAACTCCTTGTCTCTAGAAAGTGAGATTAAAGTCGACGGCAAATGTGCTGGACTTGTCTATAGCAAGCAGCGGCTAATCGTGTTATTCATTGACCCGGGTAAGATACAAATACTTAGCTTAAAAGGACTTTTGCTACAGAATATTGCGACAGACGACAACGGTGATCAATTGTTTAGCAAACCATATTACATAGACATCAACCCAGATCAGACAACGTTATACGTATCTGACAATGGTAAACATACAGTGACACGTCTGACCATGGACGGCAAGGTGACGAGCGTCTAGAAGGACGACGACCTGAAGGGCCCTACAGGTGTGACAGTGGCTGCTGACGGTACCGTATTCGTATGTGGGTACAATTCTCACAACATTCACCAGTTAACGGCTGACTGCAATAAGATTCGGGTAGTATTGTCCAAGGAAGATGGGGTGATATTTCCCCTGTCAATTAGTTACTGCGACAGTGAAGATAAAGTAAATGTAAGCAATACTGGCGAAGCAAACTCTAAAATGGTCAAAGTTTTTCAGTTATAACAGGAAAGAGGTGCATGGGAATCATGGGTGACAACGTGGATAAATAGAGGATAATACATGAGTGCCTTTGTATTACTGAATTTATTGAAATAGTTGACAAATATGATTTAACGTGAAGCTTCAATTAAAGGCGAGCATCATACTTTTAATTTTTGCCGACGAATTTTAATTTAACAATAACTTAGCAAGCATGTCGTATAACTTCAGAAAGTGGTTTCAACGTGACGTCATTGACGTACGTCAAGTTGTATCGCTAGTGTATTATTACAGATTATAACGCACTCAGGAATGTCATGTAATTTGATTGGCTAATTGTCATTACAACTTGAGACGTATAAATATGTATATACTCTCGCAAATTGAACACGGTTCAGCTGACTGCAACAAGTTTCGGGTATTAGTGTCCAGGAAAGATGGAGTGAAACATTGGCAGTTAGTTACTGGGACAGTGAAAATAGGGTTTATTCTAGAAATAAGCAGACATATCGCACACATTTAAATCAACGTATGTCAGTTATGACCTGGATTACGTGGTCTCCCTTTAATTCCATTTAGCGATTGGAAAGTTTATATTAGCAGGATTTTATAACGGATATTTCGACAATAAACACGTTTAAAAACGTTCTTTCTGAAAAATGCGATAACCTGTTTCAAATTACAATATACAAACTTTTTAAGCCGAAATTAAGGTTTATTTTATACCCCCAGCCAACCCCGTTTTCGCTTTTTGGAAAAGTGGATGGATGGGGTATGAACTTTAATACTTGGACAACGTAATGTGGACGGGAAGACACAGTGGGGAAATATATATGGGCAACACGGTTTAATCTGAATTCGGGTGAATGGAAATTATAAAGAGCACTCATACTGGATGTGAGAAATAATTTAAAAATCATGAACTTAAAATGATAAAAACAAGCTGAATTCAAGAATGTGCCGACTTATGTCTTTCCCTCCCTCTTACCCAAAGGAAGCAACTTTTCGCTATACCTATATCATATTATAATGAATGTCTATGGTTCGCACACCGGGTTACATAACGAGCTTGATATCACAAAGGCATGTAAAATGAAATAAAAAATGTATCAATGCTAAAAACATTTCATAGAGGAATGTTTTTATATCTTCAAACAAACACGTGTTTATGGCGGTATGTTACTGAGTATGAGCTATAAAATATCAGAATGATATCAGGGTGTATTGTAATCAAAATCAGTATAATATCAGGGTGTATTGTAATCAATGTCAGTATGATATCAGTGTGTATTGTAATCAATGTCAGTATGCTATCAGTGTGTATTGTAATCAGTGTCAGAATGATGTCAGTGTGTATTGCAATCAATGGCATAATGATATCAGTGTATATTGTAATCAGTGTCAGTATGATATCAGTGTGTGTATTGTAATCAATGTCAGTATGATATCAGTGTTTGTATTGTAATCTATGTCAGTATGATATCAGTGTATATTGTAATCAGTGTCAGTATGATATCAGTGTGTGTATTGTAATCAATGTCAGTATGATATCAGTGTTTGTATTGTAATCTATGTCAGTATGATATCAGTGTGTATTGTAATCAATGTCAGTATGATATCAGTGTGTGTATTGTAATCTATGTCAGTATGATATCAGTGTGTATTGTAATCAATGTCAGTATGATATCAGTGTGTATTTTAATCAATGTCAGTATGATATCAGTGTGTATTGTAAAGTGTCAGTATGATATCGCTGTGTATTGTAATCAATGTCAGTATGACATCAGTGTGTATTGTAATCAATGTCATTATGATATCAGTGTGTATTGTAATCAATGTCAGAATGATATCAGGGTGTATTGTAATCAATGTCAGTATGATATCAGGGTGTGTATTGTAATCTATGTCAGTATGATATCAGTGTGTATTGTAATCAATGTCAGTATGATATCAGTGTGTATTGTAATCAATGTCAGTATGATATCAGTGTGTGTATTGTAATCTATGTCAGTATGATATCAGTGTGTATTGTAATCAATGTCAGTATGATATCAGTGTGTATTGTAATCAATGTCAGTATGATATCAGTGTGTATTGTAAAGTGTCAGTATGATATCAGTGTGTATTGTAATCAATGTCAGTATGATATCAGTGTGTATTTTAATCAATGTCAGTATGATATCAGTGTGTATTGTAAAGTGTCAGTATGATATCAGTGTGTATTGTAATCAATGTCAGTATGACATCAGTGTGTATTGTTATCAATGTCATTATGATATCAGTGTGTATTGTAATCAATGTCAGAATGATATCAGGGTGTATTGTAATCAATGTCAGTATGATATCAGGGTGTGTATTGTAATCTATGTCAGTATGATATCAGTGTGTATTGTAATCAATGTCAGTATGATATCAGTGTGTATTTTAATCAATGTCAGTATGATATCAGTGTGTGTATTGTAATCTTTGTCAGTATGATATCAGTGTGTATTGTAATCAATGTCAGTATGATATCAGTGTGTATTGTAATCAATGTCAGTATGATATCAGTGTGTATTGTAAAGTGTCAGTATGATATCAGTGTGTATTGTAATCAATGTCAGTATGACATCAGTGTGTATTGTAATCAATGTCATTATGATATCAGTGTGTATTGTAATCAATGTCAGAATGATATCAGTGTGTATTGTAATCAATGTCAGTATGATATCAGGGTGCAAAAGTCTTTATTTGGCGGTGACTCACGGCCATTTCGTCAAGGTCATCAGGTGGGTGGCGATTCAAGGCCACATCTCAAATGTCATCAGATAGCCGGCGATTCCTGGCCACTTCGCTAAGGTCATCAGGAGGGTGGCGATTTCAGGCCACTTCGACAAGGTTACCATATGGCGAAGATTCACGGTCGAAGTCAGGCCATTTCACCAAGGTCGTGATTCATAGACACCTCGCAAAGGTCATAGTGTGGGGTGGTTCAAGGCCACTTTGCCACGGTCATCAGGTGTCGGTGATAGGAATCCACTTCGCCGAGATGGGCAGTGATTCACAGTAACGTCGACAAGGTCATCAGATTGGTGGCGATTACGGCCATTTCGCCAAGGTCATCAGGTGGGTGGCGATTCACAGCCACTTCGCGAAGGTCATCAGGTGGCGGCGATTCACGGCCTCTTCGCCAATGCCATCAGGTGGGCGGTGATTAACGGTCACTTCGCCAAGTTCATCAGGTTTGCAGTGATTATTTGCCACTTCGCCAAGGTCATCAGGTGGGTGGTGATACCCGGCCTCTTCGCCAAGGTCATCAGGTGGTCACGATTCACGGCCACTTTACTACGGTTATCAGGTGGCGGCGATTCACGGATATTATGCCAAAGTCATCAGGTGACGGCGATTCACCTCGCCACCTCGCCAATGTCAGCAGGTGTGTGGCGATTCACGTCGTTTCGCCAAAGTAATCAGATGGGCTGCGATTTTCGGCCACTTCGCCAAGTTCATCAAGTTGGCGGTGATTCATAGCCACTTCGCCAAGGTCATCAGGTGCTCACGATTCACGGCCACTTTGCTACGGTTATCAGGTGGCGGCGATTCACAGATACTATGCCAAAGTCATCAGGTGGCGGCGATTCACCTTGCCACCTCGCCAATTTCAGCAGGTGTGTGGAGATTCACGTCGTTTCGCCAAAGTAATCAGGTGGGCTGCGATTTTCGGCCACTTCGCCAAGTTCATCAAGTTGGCGGTGATTCATAGCCACTTCGCCAAGGTCATTAGTTGGGTAGCGAATTACGGCAACTTAACCAAGGTAATTATGTGGCACTGATTCACGGCCATTTCGCCAAGGTCTTCAGGTGGCGGAGATTCAAGGCCACTTCAACAAGGTAATCAGGTGGAGGTGAAACACTGCGACTTCGAAAAGGTCATCAAGTGGTCATTTCGCCAAAGTCATCATGTGGTGGCGATACACGGCCACTTCGCCAATGTCATCTACAGGGCGGCAATTCAATGCCACTTCTCCAAGGTCATCAGGTGGGCGATACTTCGTCAAGACCAATTCGCCATGATCACCATGTTTACGCCATTTGTCCTGTTCATTATGCACAAGCGTAACAGAAGTACATATAAATTGTACATATCCAGAGACGTTATTAAGAAGTAGTGTTTGGGCACTTGCTCAAATGCCATAATCTCGTATGACACAAGGTCAAACTGCCAAATCTCGTTCTTCAATTTCTCTTCTTATATCTCAGTCAGAAAGGATATACTGATATCACTACACACAGGATCATTCTCCTAAATTTGAGACCAGTCGCAGACTCCTGCTGTTAAAAATGATGAATATATACAGGTACAGCTTTCAGCAAAACTACAACAACAACAACAGGAAATAGCATAAAATAGGACTATAGTAGGACATTTTTTAGTAACATGTATTGACATTGTTAGCAAACATAGGAATTTTCTGGAAATGCCATTACATTCTAAGCATAATTGTCTTTAAATTGAGATCATTTGCAGACTGTTGCTTTAAGAAATTATGATAACAATTTCTATAGAATTACCGGTGAAAGTGCATACCAGAAATTTCGAGTATTTTCTATCTGAAATCATACATTGCAATTATCTGGTTTATTATCACTGATATAATATCTAAATAAAATATTGCTAAAACTAAGAACATGCTTAACATTTATTCTGTTTATATACTCATCGAGGGATTGACACACTCTTTACTGAGTGAAAATGAATAATTATGAAACACTGAGTGAAAATAAATAATTATGAAACACTCTACGGAGTGAAAATAAATAATTATAAAACACTCTACTGAGCGATAATAAATAATTATAAAGCCCTCCACTCAGTGAAAATGAATAATTATGAAGCCCTCCACTCAGCGAAATAAATAATTATAAAGCCCTCCACTCAGCGATAATAAATAATTATAAAGTCCTCCACTCAGCGATAATAAATAATTATAAAGCCATCCACTCAGTGAAAATGAATAATTATGAAGCCCTCCAATCAGCGAAAATAAATAATTATGAAACGCTCTACAAAGCGATAATAAATAATTATGAAACACTCTACGGAGTGAAAATGAATAATTATGAAACACTCTACGGAGTGAAAATAAATAATTATGAAACGCTCTACAGAGTGAATATCAGTTTCGAAGAGCAGCTTTCTTTTTCACATAACTTGCATTTTTCAAATCAATATTAGTAATTATTTAAATAATTTGAAAAGATCAATGCTAATTAAGTTTTTCATACTATACTCTTCAAAATAATTTAGGGACCACACAAAAAGAACAATGATTAATACTAATCTTTAATATTGTGCATTACATATCCATATCAAAATTTAGTACTTTTGGGTCAAGTAACAATTGTTAAATAATAGTTAAAGTTAAATAAAAGAAACTGCAAGAAAGACAGAAACACGTTCAATAATGGCAAAATTAAAAAGTGACACAAATCAAAACGTGGTCCTTAAATTATTTTGAAAATATATTTAAAGCCCAAATACTTCTCCCAGGGAGAAAATGTGAATAATGTGTTTCTATACGGTCGTAGCGCCATGCTGACCTAAATTTACAAGTCAAAGCCCCCTAAAATATGCGACTGCATTGTACCACTGTATAAGACATATGGATAATTTATACCAGCATAGTATAGATATTAAATGGTATTGAACTGAACAAAATATAATGAAGGAATTGAATGAAAACTTTATCTAAATAATTAAAAACATACTACAGTTTATGTATGGTCAACTACCGATTTTTGTTAATATAAAAAAAAGAACAACAACACTAAAACTTTATTCTCCATAATGACTAATCACAACCCATAGAAAGATAATGTGGGAGTTATTCATTGCTAGATCATACTATATATTACCATGAATCTCAAAACTCGTTTTGTATGAATGTGAATATAATGATTTAAAAAATCGTCTTTTTTTATACTAACATGCATCTTTTATTGAGGGAAAATCTTGATGTTGGTTTACATTTATTTGCTGCATAAACTAGCATCATTTTATGTTGATTTTAAATATAAAAGCATTAGTTAATTCATTATGTCTTGTACAGGTTTTATGCAGATAAATACAGTACTTCTTGGATGTATCAACCTTGCCCACATGTGCGTGGTCAATAATGATCACATACTGTGATAATTGCCCATTAACCTGCAGCACGAGCATGCTTCCCTGTCACTTGTATTTGGGGGTTTAAGCATATCGTAGATTAACGAAGAAAACGTGAACACTTCCAAAAGTTACTACCTGTAATTTCATTATATATAGGCAGGATTTAATTTAATAAATCGAGGTGTAATTTTAATACGTGATATATACTTTAAGATTGCCACGTGTCCCTTTCAGTGCAAAGTGCAGGAATTCAGATTTGTTGGCGCAAAAATGACCTGTAATCGAATTCGTCATATATGTTCCAAGTCTAACCGTTATTTTGAATTAAGAGTATCAATACTGGCAGCCTATTCTTCCAAAACAAAAAGGTTAACATTACAACTACTTTTATAATAATACGCGTATCATCATGAAATATTTCGAGCTGGACTATTTTATCAACACTTAACATGTATTTGATAAACTATTTTATTTGAACATATTTCCAAAGCTGCGACTTACAGATGATGTCAATACTTGAACCTATAGTCCCCATCCAAGAAAAAAACTAGATATCATAGAAATAGCGACTCCAGTTTCTTTAACCTAGACATAAAGATGATGTCAATACTTGACCATATAGACCCCATCCAAGAGAATAACTAGATATCATAGAAATAGCGACTCCAGTTTCAGTAACCTAGACATAAATATGATGCCCCCGATAGTCCCTATCCAAGAGAATAACTAGATATCATAGATATAGCGACTCCAGTTTCTGTAACCTAGACATAAAGAGGATGTCAATACTTGACCCTATAGTCTCCATCCAAGATAATAACTAGATATCATAGAAATAGCGACTCCAGTTTCTGTAACCTAGACATAAAGAGGATGTCAATACTTGACCCTATAGTCCCCATCCAAGATAATAACTAGATATCATAGAAATAGCGACTCCAGTCTCTATAACCTAGACATAAAGATGATGTCAATACTTGACCCTATAGTCCCCATCCAAGATAATAACTAGATATCATAGATATAGCGACTCCAGTTTCTGTAACCTAGACATAAAGATGATGTCAATACTTGACCCTATAGTCTCCATCCAAGAGAATAACTAGATATCATAGAAAAAGCGACTCCAGTTGCTGTCATAATTTTCCTTCAACCGGTGGTCGTTCGATCAAATATGTGCATACTATAGTGGTACTCAATGTGTTACTATTACACTAATAATTTGAAATTGTATCAAACTGAACAATAAAAGGACCGAATATAAATCCAATGTGTTAAAGAATCATACAAAAGTTTTAACCTTTAACCGAACCTTCTTTCGTTCGTACTTAAAGAAACTAACCCGCCAAATAAGGCACAATTACTTTACCAGTCCGTTTAGAAAAACTCTATTCAGGTGTTCAAGTCATATAATAATGCACATCTGCCGATTAAAATTATAATTTTTTCAAGGGTTCTTAAAATATATGTGATTGAATATACGTAAAATGAATTTTGAGTTGTTAACTCCTAACTCGGACGTTACAGTTTTGGAGTTTGATCTGGCTGGTTAAAACCGTTTATATTGTGTTTATCGAATTTAATTTTCGAAATGTGTCAGTTATATGGAGACAATTTTGTACAAACCACTTACCAGCGCCTCGCACAATAGCCGACGCCTTAGACCCCTCGTCTACCTAGCCAACCTAAAACTATTGGTTTTGGTGGACGGGTCATACTAAGGTCATACTACTGAACGTGTCGGATATCTTCGTGCCTTTCCATCAAATAACGACAACCATAGAGTATAAAAAAAAAGTATAGAGAATTCACTTTACATGATTATAACCCCAGGTATATATACAACATTTTACTATAGAAAGACGCCAGATCATACTTATACACTGATTTTAGATATATATATATACATAACCCATCTTCAGTAGGTTTAGAAACGGTGTACATATGTTGTAAAATGTTTCTGTTGTTGGTGGGATTCTTCAGTTTGGGATTTAGTCGCACTACTGTATGTATGTAATCACGGAAACAATGAATAGATAACCACTATATACAATGACAGAAGGGCCTTTTTGATTTGGGATTTAGTCACACAACTGTATGTATGTAATCACGGAAACAATGAATAGATAACCACTATATGTGTCTGTTGTTGGCGGGATTCTTCAGTTTGGGATTTAGTCGCACTACTGTATGTATGTAATCACGGAAACAATGAATAGATAACCACTATATACAATGACAGAAGGGCCTTTTTGATATGTTCATGGACAGATCAGGGTCAGGTGTGCCCAATGTACAACCCCTATAATCTGACATTGATGAAGGGACACGTGTCATCAACCCAGTATAGGCAGCCTATAATACGTGTCATCAACTCAGTATAGGCAGCCTATAGTACGTGTCATCAACCCAGTATAGGCAGCCTACAATACGTGTCATCAACCCAGTATAGGCAGCCTATAATACGTGTCATCAACCCAGTACAGGCAGCCTATAATACGTGTCATCAACCCAGTATAGGCAGCCTATAATACGCGTCATCAACCCAGTATAGGCAGCCTATAATACGGGCTTGAACAGCGCAAAGCAATGTTTTAAAAAAGGATACGTGTTCTGTCGGTTGTCGGTGTTTTAAAGATTCGCCTCCCCTGAACCTAAAATTCAGGATGATTTATATTAACGGCACAACAATGTTTAAAGGATACGTGTTTGGTCGTTTATCGGGGTTGTAAAGATTCACCTCACCTGAACCGAAAATTCAGGATGATTTATACTAAAGCTGCAGTATGTGTATTTTCAACGTTAAAGAAAATAATACAGACTGTGTGCCAAGTATTGTTGTTTAATATTACTGTCAAATTTGCACTAAACAAATTTGCCCTATGCACTAATTCAAACAACTACAGTAACTGGAAACTTTCTCGGTAAAATTGTTATGCAACCTTTACATACGCAATACCTGTGCTGGGATGGGTTTAATATAATGTTGGTAAAACTTGTTACCCGATCCATTTGTCATTATAATATGTCTATCGTATGTTTGCTGATATTATTCTGTATGTAAACTATTGGCAATAACGTTTTGTTTAAATCAATACCACTCCACTCCCATCTTGCCCCACTCCCACACGTGTTCCTATGCCTATGTTTAACAGCAAGAATAATTGTTTCAGTGAATAGTGTTTATGTGTATGTTGGCTTTACTCACTTCTGTTTTGTGCTTAACCGGTTCACACTGACAAGAGGACAGTGAACGGATGTTACCAGTTATGTAGAACTAAACTATCAAGATGTTGTCGCCGTGTTTTGTTGATGTATGTGTTTGATAAGTATAAGACAATAGAAATAGATTAATTTGTTTACAGATGACCGCCTAACACAGACATTAAACACGATACCTCACTTTAAATGATCTTTTTTGTTTTTTTTGTGGAGAATTCCATCATCTAAACATATAATTTCGTTTTTATGTAATAACGAAGCAGAACATATTTGTCAGACGATTATTCGATGCAAAGACGTTGCAACTTCGTCAGGCTCGTCATAGGGGATCATGTGCAGACAAAAAGAGAACTAAACTTGGATTAGTTACGGACAAAGAAAATCATTATGTCATGCTACAGCTACTCGGTCAATCTCAAAGTAGAACGAAACTTTACATTTTAATATAGCTCGTAAAAGAGAAAAGACCCCAAATATGTTCGTCATCCTGCTTACATATTCGCCTTAAATATGGTACATATTCGATGACAGTGCACATGTCCATATATCAGCACAATCGCATGAGCCAGGAACGGTTTGGCGGCTAGTATCCCAATAATGTGGTAACAAGAGGATAACAGAGGATTACAATAGTTGTTCTGAGCTGGATGATGAATGTAAAGTTTTCCAAAATTATGTGATGTATAAATAAAATAAAATAGGACAGAAGCACAACGAGCAGATGAAAAGTTAAGCGGTGAAAAAAGTGAACGCTTGGAATCGATAATAAGATTGAAACAAATGCCCCCATCCCAGCCCCATCTGTATTTATCCGCATTTGCTGTAAAGTTGATATATCTATGTATTTATAAATGTTTATCATTTTAAACTTTAACACACACGTACTATCGCTATCATAATTTTATATTGTAAACACTTGATTACTCTCGTTTTTCATCGCAGAGGAGACACATCTTGAAAACAGTTCCATGGATTCAACCTAAGCTATTGGTCATTTCATCAGGTAAGTTGCTACCACTTATGTTTATCTCTCGCTTGTTTCTTCGATGAGGGGACACATCTTGGTATTAAAAACAGTTTCATGGATTCAACCTAGGCTCTTGTTGACTGTATTAGTTGATGCTACCACTTATGTTTATCTCTCGCTTGTTTCTTGGCGTAGGAGACACATCTTAGCGTTGAAATCAGTTTCGTGGCTTCAAACTAAGCTATTTGTCATTTTATCAGGTTAGTTCCTACAACTTATGTTTATCTCTCGCTTGTTCCTTCGTGGAGGGGGCAGAAGTTGGTGTTGAAAACAATTATTCCATGGATTCAACCTACGCTATTTGTCATTTTGTAAGGTAAGTTGTTTCCACTTACGTTTATCTCTCGTTTGTTCCTTCGCGGACGAGATGCATCTTGGAAAACAGTTGCATGGATTCAACCGAAGCTATTGGTTATTTTATCAGTTGCTACCACTTACGTTTATCTCTCGCTTGTTTCTTCGCGTTGGAGACACATCTTGGTTTTGAAAACAGTTCAATCTAAGCTATTGGTCATTTTATCAGGTCGGTTGCTACCACTTATGTTTATCTATCGCTTGTTTCTTTGCGTAGGAGACACATCTTGGTGTTGAAAACAGTTCAATCTAAGCTATTGGTCATTTTATCAGGTCGGTTGCTACCACTTATGTTTATCTATCGCTTGTTTCTTCGCGTAGAAGACACATCTTTGTGTTGAAAACTGTTCAACATAAGCTACTGGTCATTTTATCACGTAATTTGCTACCATTTATGTTTATCTCTCGCTTGTTTCTTCGCGGAGTGGACACATCTTGGTGTTAAAAACAATTCCATGGACTCCTCAATCTAAGTAATTGATCACTTTGTCAGGTAATTGTTCAAACTTATTTATTTTACATCGATTTTAGCGAAAGCGCTCTGAACTTATTTTAATCACCAAACTAAATTGATGTTCGTCTTTCTCAGCACATATAATTATGATTCTAATAAACTCCAACCGCAGTGACATTTGAGCTACTGACCATAATTTAAAACCGAGCTACTGACCATAATTTAAAACCGAAATTTCAGTTTAGTATCCCCCTGCCTCAATACAAAATGATGATCCCAATATGATTAAGAAAACTAATCATCTATGGGAATTATTAAGAGAGTCATAGTGACATTCTCAAATTTTATAAATTACATTGCGGCGCCATATTCTAGACAGCTTCTGACTCGAAACTTCCCATGTCCGATATTGTTCTTAAATTAAACTTTATCGGAAACTAAAATGATAGAACATGACCAATCCAGAGCTCTATTAGACATTCGTGTTTATATATAAACACGACATTCAAATTGTTTCTTTACTGTCCGTTTTACTGTAAGTTTTCAAAACCGTAAATTGCACTTCCTGTTGCTTCATTAAAGAAACTAATCCGCCAAATAACGGTAAAATTACACTAAAAAAAAGTTTACCAAAAAGTGTAGGTTTATTCATGGGTTCTTAAAATACCCGTGATTGAATATGCGTAAAATGAATTATGAGTTGGTAACTCGACGCTCCGGTTTTGTGTTTCGGCCTTGCTGAATAAAGCCATTTATATTATGTCTATAGAGTTTGGAGACTCAAAATATTTAAGTTAAGCGTGTTGTGTATAGGTTATCTTTATATACAGCAACACAATGAACTACGTATTGAGATTTATCAATATGTTATCTGCATACATTTGATAAAACCAAATGGTCGCAATATTTATTGCACTGACAAGAAATCGGATACCTTATTTTTTTAGTTTAAAGAAGCGGGTAATGTGTGCGTTATGGCACACACAGGAAATGCGTGGGACACGATATGAATTTGATGTATGCTCTTATTATGCAAAACGCTTTAGTCAAGAATCCATTTCATCTTTCGTAAGACTGAAAAAATAAGGATTTTCCCATTTTGGGAAGTGTTGAAATGAAGTGTAACACGTTATTGGTGTTATTTCTTCTCCCTGAGTTGATACGTGTTTATATATGGAATCGAGTTAAAATGATTAATAAAAAAAAATGGGTGTGAGTTTTAGTATTTAAGACGAACATTAATCATGTATATTGTTACACATAAGGTATCATGCTTCCTACAGGCTACAATGTTAGCTTTTACGAAGATGAAATGAAACTACGCATACATTTACACATTTACAATGTTTTGCCTTATTTGCAAGATATAATCAAGTACATTATTTGTGTAAGCTTCTGGTTACGTTCAATATCATTTAGTTGATACACACTATCACAGTGACCTCTGAGGTTCGATGCTGATATGAACACGTGACATATCGTATTATTTTATCATGCAGATCATATGCACTTTTCAACTTGATAGGGTGATAGTGTTAGCTGTATCCAGTAGAGCATCCGTGTAATTCAGCGTATTAAAGGGACACACGTCAATCTTAAAGTGTTTATCAAGCATTAAAATTTGCGTCTCGATTTATTAATCCAGTATCACTTTGTCTTTAAACCTGCTTGCATATTAAATAAAAGTTTGAGTTTCAATTTGTTTCTTAATTCTACTTTAGGTTTAAATAATATTGGTTTAATATAATCAACAGTTAGTTATATGCAAAAACAATTTGCTTTAAACTTCTCCTATAACTAATATGAATGATTAAACAAATGCAAGTTAAGTAAAAAAATATATATATATAACGGAACGCCGCGAGTTTTTAAAAAGGCCAGATTGCCATGTGTCCCTTTAAAGGGACCTCCGACGATATTGAATAATGTTAACCCTCGGACTCCCTTTACTGTTTCTACATAGCTGGCATATGTCTACATCATTATTTATAATTATTTAAAAAGCAAAATCGGGCAATGCTTACTAAAGTCATACACTAAACAAAATATAAATCAGACAAGTAGTCCTGGGTCCGTCCGTATTCATCAGGCTTCTTGGCAATATCTCAATTTAAGTGAAATTTTATCAATTTTTTAAACCCCTTTTATATCGATTTAAGACGTTTTCTTAATATAGCTTATAATATTATGGATAAATAAACATACAGCTAAATATTTATCTTAAAATAGTTGGTTTGTAGTAGTGTCCCTGAGAGGTTAATTAGGATATTTAAAAATATGTAAAAATCTTAAAATTTAACTGAAGTAACATTTTACATCTAAGTAGCTTTATGAATACGGGCCCTGGACTGTGTCTAATAAATCAATTCGTTAATGACGATGTCTTCAGAGTAGGAATACAGTCCCAGTACTCCCGTGCACAAATTCAGACTCTCTGTCCGCGAAAACTGTATTCTCTTTTTAAAGAAACTAACCCTCCAAATAACGGCACAATTACACAAAAAAAAACGTTTATCAAAACTCTAGCCAGGAGTTCAGGTTATATAATAATGTATATGTTTCATATACGGGTTCCTAAACTACTCCTGAATGAATATGCGTAAACTGAATTATGAGTTGGTAACGCTAATTTCGACTCGCCAGTTTTGGGATTTGGCCTGGCTCGTTAAGGCCGGTTATATTGTGTCTATATAGTTTGTGATCTCAAAATAGGTAAATTAGATATATATATATATATATATATACCTCGTGGTCAGTAGGTTAAGAAACGGTGTACACATGTAAAAGGTGACTGATTTTGACGGGGAAGCTACTTTAAGAGATCAGAAAATGTTCATCTTGTTATAGACTATTTTGAATAGATTCATTTGTTCGAAAAACGAAAATGGCAGCTTTATTTGCCATCAGACACGATCAAACGTCTGGAATAAAAACATTTTAAAACATAATTTTAATCTGGTTGTAACTGTGACGGTTTACAGGTCGGCAATCCATAAATTCGCTCATTCTATGTAGTTCACTTTAAATAGCAATGATACTACACATAGACTCCTCAAACTAATGTAAGTACCACAAAATAGAACAGTAATAATTACTTATTCTTTAATATTATGGATTTCATATTCATATAAAAAGGTAATACATGTGCAATGTAACAACTCCCATAGAATACAACTAAACTTAAAATTGCAAAAAAGACAGTAAATTGTTCTATTACAGTACATTATAAATGACCAAAATCTAAACATGGTCTTTAAATTACTTTGAGGAGTATACTTATATTGTCAACCGTAGCATATTTACGTCGACCCACACTCGTTTTTTACCATTACTAACAATAGGAGCACCGTTAGCTATTGCACTTACCTCCAGAAATGACACTTATCGTTAGATATACACTCATAATATTTAAAAACGCAATATTTTTTCGATTACTTTTAGTCCGCTGTTTTTTTGTTCAAATCAAGATTGTATTTTATGTTAGTATACAAGTCCCTCTGTCCCAAAGGTTAACATACGGCGATAAACAGTTGCATAAGAGTTGCTCTATCTTTCAGTTAAAACGCATTTCGCACATGTACTTCAATTCCATTTCTAGAAATTCAAAAAATACCAAGTGTTACGTTTTCACTGAATATAGGGTTTCTTGTATTGTATGTACTCTTTGCTTTTCTTTATTAAATCTTCTGTTATACAAAACCATGAACTAATAAGACATAATACTTTGTACTAACAGGGTGACTTGATAAACACATCTTAATCATTGACTTTCGAATTGTCACTCGCTAATTCACCATTACGCGTGCCCGTAAACACTTAAAATGTCCACCGAGAAGCTTAAATATACTGTACCTGTATATAATGCTAGCGGGCGTGTACCTGTATATAGTGCTAGCGGGCGTGTTCGTGTACCTGTATATAATGCTAGCGGGCGTGTACCTGTATATAGTGCCAGCGGGCGTGTTCGTGTACCTGTATATAATGCTATCGGGCGTGTACCTGTGTATAGTGTTAACGGGCGTGTTCCTGTATATAGTGCTAGCGGGCGTGTACCTGTATATAATGCTAGCGGGCGTGTACCTGTATATAGTGCTAGCGGGCGTGTTCGTGTACCTGTATATAATGCTAGCGGGCGTGTACCTGTGTATAGTGCTAACGGGCGTGTTCCTGTATATAATGCTAGCGGGCGTGTACCTGTATATAGTGCTAGCGGGCGTGTACCTGTATATAATGCTAGAGGGCATGTACCTGTATATAATGCTAGTGGGCGTGTACCTGTATATAATGCTAGCGGGCGTGTACCTGTATATAATGCTAGAGGGCATGTACCTGTATATAATGCTAGCGGGCGTGTACCTGTATATAATGCTAGCGGGCGTGTACCTGTATATAATGCTAGTGGGCGTGTACCTGTATATAATGCTAGCGGGCGTGTACCTGTATATAATGCTAGAGGGCATGTACCTGTATATAATGCTAGAGGGCGTGTACCTGTATATAATGCTAGCGGGCGTGTACCTGTATATAATGCTAGTGGGCGTGTACCTTTATATAATGCTAACGGGCGTATACCTAAAGCAAATGCGAGTTGTTTTACGCTTGGTTTACGACCCAATTCGTGGAACCAAAAAAAGCCTCTTAACGACATAAGGCGTGTGTTCGTATACCTATAGCAAATTGGCGGGTTTTACGCTTGGTTTACTACTAGTGGGGCAGATTGGTGAAAAAAATGTGCATTGTTTGATAAAAGCACCAAACTTTGCACATTGCTAGACAATACCGTACTGAAAAAAAATGGCTATGGACCCACGCCAGATTTTTCAAAATGGTCGCCATTTTCAAAATGGCCGCCAAATATGTAATAAATAATCAGTTGATCCTATATGTATCAGGTTTTAACAACATATATTATGGCAATCGCAACAAATTCCGCAAAATAATAGACAAAGGGTCATGCAATACAATCTGGTTATATTTTAAGTTCAAAATGGCTACCGTTTTCAAAATGGCCGCCAAAATGTGTTGAAAATAGTAAAATTTATAATTCGTTTAATAGTTGTTTGTAAGAAAATAATTAATATGTTGAATTTGTACACTCAGTTGTCTTGGCATATTATTTGTTTGTTAATATTGTAATAAAGAGTTATTTAGAAGCACCCTATGGTTAATGTGTTGAGGGATTTACAAGTTTAAATCACATTTCACTTCCGGTTGACTCTAGGTTTTCTCCAGCCTTTGGAATTTCTGAAGGGTACTAAACTATTTTTTTTTATCAGAAACTTCATTATAAAATATATTTATAAAACCCTAAAATACATTAACTTGGTAAACCTTATTTACAAGACAAAACATAAACAAAACCTAAACGTGAAGACATCTTATTCTAACGGATTAACTGCGTCAAAACTATATAGTTGCCGAGCAGAAATGAAATTGGCCTGAAACCCAATGTGAAGATCATAATGGCATTTTGCGTTGAAACCTTCGTATTTAAAATGGAGGTACTTAAAACAATCTTAGACTTGTTTGAAGACTATAGATGGACCAGTGCCCATGAGGCAATTATGACATTGCATATTCATTATATGATTACCATACTTATGGTAAACCGGGCTTACGCCTTCAACCATTGCATATTGCACATGACGATCATAAAGAGAAACCAAAAGTTCGCAATTGCAGTACTGTTCAGTTACACTTTAAATCTTAAAATTAGTCATCTCTGTGTGTGAGATAAAATTCATTAGTGTTGTCTCATCAATACCCAATAAACTAGCTCACAAGCAGAAATACAAGATTGTGAAAGAAGATGCAGGTGCAGTAGGTGCTGTATACACATCGCAGCTTCCACACTGGATGATCTCTGAACCAGATATGGTTAGAGTTATCTGTTAATTTCAGTTATCGCAATAATTCATCAGGTGCTGCCTATAAAAATACTCTGATCTTTTTCATCATGAACAAGTTAAAGATATTCGTAAGACAGTTTGAGTGACACAGTAAAGGAGCTAGAAAATATATTTAAGGACAATATTGAAGTTTTACTGGTACTTGACTTACGTTACATAGACGACTCTCGTGTGACAGAAGTTGCAACAAATAGGTAAATTATGTAATGCAAAGCATGACACATTTGTAACAGAGCTTATAGATGACATAACCAAGTCTGTCTTTAAACAGATAAACCAGAACATGTTTTCTTTCCTCAGTTGTCACCTACAACAGATGCTATAACTTGCTTTCTTTTCTCGCATATATATGTATCATATTAGGTTCCGATTAACGGCAGATTAGGGTGTCTCACCAGCCTTTTCTAACTTTGGAAAACTTTTTTGGATTTTAATCAGACTATGCGAGCTGCCTTAAAATGCATTTTAATGCTTGAAAAACATTAGTAAGTATGATCAACAAGATCCTTTACACATTTTTGAATGTCACTTGCAGAATGTTTAGTATGTGACGGCTATCATGCAAAACAAAATCAGAGCTCTGGCTAACTGGCATAGCAATCGGTTGCGGCTAGAAGAGAAACTAAAAACACGTTTATTAAAACAGAGATGAAGATGTGCCTTGTATCAGACAACGAGAATCTAGGACTGATCTCAATCATTTCACTAAGATGATACGATACAATGCGTGTGATGCACGTGGCAGGTGGCAAACAATACTTCATTAAACTTATGCTATATACAGTAGACACAGACGTTGTATTACTTGTTATAGCAGTGGTAATGTAAATACAGTTAGATGAGCTATGTGTTAGTTTTAGGAGCTAGGAATCACTTTAGGTGATTCGTTGCACACTGTATTGCCTATTCATTAGTTCATATAAAATAAGACGAATAGTTGCTTTTCACTCTTGCTAGATGCAGCGAAATATCTTCATTTGCTGCAAAAAGGTAAAACCTGTGCATGGAGAATCTGGCAATACTATGTTGAGGTTGAACAAGCTTTCCAATTCCAAAATTTGTTCTTGTTGGAAAATGTATGACAACAGGAAGTGCATGTTAGACAAGAGGAAGTGCTGTTGATGTCGCAAAGAATGGTTGACATTCAATGGTTCCAAGATACAACAAGTCCATGTCACCAATTGATGTAGCTCTTTTCAAGGACACCTACCGAGTTGTTTACAGGTTGTAATTGGACATTGTTGGAGACATGGGCTTTAGGTCCACCTTTGAAATGCCTACATCCGGTGACTGCGGTTGGAAGAGGGTATGTTGAAGCCATTCTCGATAACACTACCACAGGCATCAGCGGCGTTTGCAAGGGATTTATTAAATGTAGATGTCAAAGAGACAAGTGTGTTGCAATTTAAAACGAAGTGTTAAAGCAGAAATGATGTTTACAGTCTTTTAAAAATTGGATGTTGGGTACTGTGACTGTGATTAAGAAAATTTATACCGTTCAGATCATAGATAGTAAGATAAGATTACATCTATGTTAGCTGTCATTTTGAAAATGTTCAAATGATATGACCACTTATTACATTTGAATGTGTGTATATAACAAACTTCTTTTTGAATTTGTTTTCTGATAGTGTCTTGTTAATATTGTTTAAATCAACAAATGTAATTTAAGGTCGTAATTAAATCTTAATTCCGATAAATTGGAGATCCGATAAATTGGAGATAAATTTTTTTGTTTAAGCATCCTTTCCTATATGTTTTCTCCAAGAGTTTAGAAGACTCGGCAAGCTTGATTTTTTATAACCTGCGGCGTCCCATTAGTTTTGTTACTTTATATGCATGTTTTAAAATCAGTTTTTATAATTATGTAAATAGTTCAAAGCAAATTAGTTTTACATATTACTCATTGGGGAATATATTGCACCAATACAATATTAAAACTTGTAATACAATAACCACAAACAATAAAAAATTCTGCATTGTATTTAAGTATATGCAAGAAGTTTTAAAGTTAACCTGATATTGGATTAATCAATTTGGATGCTTGATAAATGATTCAAGATTGTTGCGTATACCTTTAATAGTGTTTTACCAAGTCACTGGATGTATACTTACGAGTTATTATATACTAAAAGCCGCTAATAGAGATGAGACTGAAACTTAAACACACTTCAGAAATGCTTAAGGCTAAAGACAACTGAGACAAAACTAGTCTCAAAGTTGCATAGTATGTATACATGTGTAAAACCCCTAACCCCTGAAGTATAGGGGTGTATCTAACAACTATTTATTGAAGTATAGACATTCACATAAATATATCAAGACAACACCCTTTGTAAAACACATCAACATTTTGATTGCTTTATAAAAAAATAAAATTTAAAAAAAAGCGGTTTTTGGCGGCCATTTTGAAAATGGCGGCCATTTTGAAGAAAAAAATGACCCAAATTATATGGCATATTTTATTGTCTATCAATGTTCTGAATTAAGTGTATTTACAGTAACAAGTTTTGATAAAATCAATTAATTATGGGCTTCATTAATTCTTTATGGAATATTTGGCGGCCATTTTGAAAATGGCGGCCATTTTTCAAAATCTGACGTATGTTCATAGCCAGAAATGTTAAGCAGGGTATTGTCTAGCTATGTGTCAAGTTTGGTGCTTTTATCACAAAATGCACAATTTTACCAATATATGTCACCAATCTGCCCCACTATACCAACATCAAGCTTATGAAATATGGCCGTAAACCTGTTTGCAAGAAGAGAAACCAATACCAGTATATCAATTTTAATCCGTCATTCGTTGTAGCAACATCAATATAAAAAAACATCAGTGTCGTAATCATTGACAACTAGTGAGCTCAACACGAGATTTGAACTCGAGATCTACAGATTGATAAATCCGCGTACATAACCATTGGACCAAAGAGACAATTGAAATACTACTCTTTTTTTTAAATATCTATTCGTTTAATAATAGATTTTTGTTTGTTTTTTCTCAATATTAGTTCAACAAAAATACACCGTATATTTTCAGCGTATTCTATTCTAATGTTGGAATTTGTAATCTATACTTTTGGGGCGTTATATTTCCGAAGGTCTTTGGTGTTAGTATGCACTTAGAAACGCATTGAATCGCACACACACACACACACACACGCACACACGCACACACAGTGAACAAAGGATAACGTCTACAATGCTATAGCATATCGATAAAAATATCCTTATCAACTGACTGGATTAGCCCAATGACAAAGCGCAGTGATTGTCAATCCATAAGTCATGGAGTAGGTTCGAAACTCGCATATGCTATAATATATTTCAGTGAATGGTGTGTGTATTTTTGATGTTGCTTTGTCGATCGCAGGAAAGCATAATATGTTCGCTATCAAACTGCCTTATACATGTTATATACGCGTTTCTAGCCATGTTTCACGAGCTTGAAAGTGGTAGTAATCCAAGCGTTAAATCGCTCCCATTTGCTTTCGGTACACGCATATTAGACCTTTCTAACTTAAACGGAAAACTTACTTCGGAAATCAATGAGGGGTTTTCTCAAAGGATATAAAGGTACTTATAGTTACAGCTGGATTATCCGTCTAATTGATGCAGCTAAAGAAACAACAAATAAAATGAATCTGGCAATAAGGCGATCGAACTCAAGGTGACTTTTCAAAGAAAAGATCAGACACAGAGATAACTTTTATTGCGGCAACGTCGACGACGGCGCCCTGCGGTGCTCTCAACAATTGGTTACACTTTTATTTAAAGCTTTTTATAGCGTATTGATCTCCGTCCAAGATATTGCTTTGTCTATTGGTAGGTACATTGAATGGGATAATAACTGACCCACTGACTAAGTCACACCCCACCAGTAACCTCGACCTTGATTTAAAAGACAAAATTGCTTTAATTACAATGTTACGAAGTTTTGGATATATTTTTTAAATATAATATATATATATATATATATATTTTATATATATGCAATACCATCAAAGATATTGCTATGATACTGGGTATGTACATTGAACAGAGTAAGACCTAACTCTCTAACTAAGCTCCATACTTCCAATGACCTTGACTTTAAAGACAAAAGAACTAAGGCAATTTATAGGTGTTGTTTTAGTTATTTTTATTGTATTAATCTCCACTACCGTAAAGGGTATTGTAAGGAAATTTTGTAAGTGCCTTGAACGTACACCCATACACCGCTCCCTTTACCCCTCACCCACAAGAGCTTGTGTGAATGAACGAGAACCCGTAGGCAAGGTAATACGTGGCGGTGCCCCCTTATTCCACACAAACTAATAAATACGTGAAAATAGAAAGATAAAAAATGTCTGAAGCTAAACCGTCTGATTTAAAGTTATAGAGTTTGTGTCAAACATGTTATAGCGACGATTAAACACTATACAGTATGCGTTCTATTTGGCGCCACTCGTGGCATTTATTACCATATGTTGTTAACATTGGTAAAAAGAAGAAACACATCGCAGTTAATATATTAATGAATGCATGACAATTATTTTTGAGAAAGACCCCCAGTTTTCATTGAATTACGGATCAGTTTAAGTGAGAAAAGTCCTGTAGCCTTATATAGCTCTATAGTATATTTAAAGCGACTACAAGATACTGATAATCGTCGTTCATCACGGATATATACCAACGTCCTCCTCTCGTCATATAACTGAGATAAACGGTTGTATTGAATTATTCTCACCCTAGAGCCACTCGTTACATTTGATTGACTTTGCAATATTTTGAATCAACCATTGCAGGAATAGCCTTTCAGGGTGTCTATGTTATATTTGATCCACATGAGTGTGAATCAACCATTATCGGAAAATCCACTATCTGTGTCTATTTGTTGTTTTGAATCCACATGAGTGTTAATCAACCATTGCCTGAACATCCACTCTGCGTGTTTATGTTATTTTTAATCCACATATGCGTGAATCAACCATTGCCGGAACATCCTCGCTGTGTGTTTATGTCGTTTTGAATCCACAGGAGTGTGAATCAACCTTTGCCGGAACATCCTCTCTGTGTGTCTATGTTGTTTTGAACCCACATGAGTGTGAATCAACCTTTGCTGGCACACCCACTCTGTGTATCTATGTTGTTTTGAATCCGCATGAGCGTGAACCAATATTTGCCGGAACATGCCTATTGGTCTATTTATTGTTTTGAATCCACGTGAGTGTGAATCAACCAATGCGGAACATCCACTCTGCGTGTTTATGTTGTTTTTAATCCACATGTGTGTGAATCAATCATTGCCGGAACATCCTCTCTGTGTGTCTCTGTTGTTTTGAATCCACGTGAGTGTGAATCAACCTTTGCCGGAACATCCACTCTCTGTATATATGTTGTTTTTAATCCTCATGAGTGTGAATCAACCAGTGTCGGAGTCTGAATCATTGCATACTAGTTCCGCCTTCTACCAATGCATTATAATTTCAATTCTTCTTTTCTTTAATCTGCTATTTGTCGGTATAAGGTTAAAATTAAAACATATACATCATTATCACGATATCAGTGAACAGCAACACCAAGTTAACTATCAGTGAGTTCTAGCCTAAACAACTCCACTCCCCCTGAGTGAATCCCTGAGGGAAAATCTGGTATCATATGAACGTGTGTGTGTGTGTGTGTGTGTGTGTGTGTGTGGTGAGTGCGGGGCGTGGCGGGGCGTGGCGGGGCGGGCGGGGCTTGGTGTGGCGGGACGGTGCGGGTGTGAGATACCATAACATGCAGAACTACAACATTAGTTTTATTTTTAGCAAAACACACGTTCAGGAAACAGTGGTTTAAAAATTAAAGTTATAATGACATCAATTTAATCCGCTTAATTTTAAACAACACATTTATTAAGGGTAAGTATCAAACTGGACATTAATTAATTTACACGCGTATACACAAACTGTCATACAATTAAATATAACACATATATTAACAATATATACCTGTTTGCCGATTCAGTTAAAACAATTTCAATTTGTATTTCAAATCATTTTAGGTTACAGTAAATATGTCAGTTCATGGGAGAAAAGCAAGCCAGCTAAGCGCATCGTTATCGGCAGAGTTGGAGGACGCGTTTGAATTCTACTGCCACCCGTGTAGTCAGGAAGGCCAGCATCTAGAAGCCCATGGGTACTGTGTGGATTGCCAACACCATCTGTGTGCACCCTGCTACAAGTACCACTGCCGACCATTTCCGTTTAAGAACCATGTTCTTCTGGACAAAACAATTATGCCGAAAACGAAGCTGCCTGCCAAATCCAAGGACATGTGCACTGATATATGTCCTAATCATCAAGGTAGGATTGTTGAATACTTTTGCGAGCAACATGAATGTTTTGGATGCAGCGTCTGTATGACAACCGGACATAGACGCTGTGATGACGTCACCTTTATATCGGATATGGCATTGTCGGCTGCAAGGAAACGAGAATATTCAGAAATGCAAAGTGCATTGAACGGCTTTTCAAACGGGTTCCACGATAACTTAAGAAAGTCTAAAGAAAATATTCCTGTATTTGATAGGGTCCATTCTCAAGCAATTGATTGCATTAGGGAATTTCGGAAGAAGATGAACATCTTTTTTGATGAACTTGAAAACAAAATAATTGCAAAGGCAAACAAGTTCAAGGATGACAATACGAAAGTTATAAACATGGTCACAGATACAAGTAACACGATAATACAGGAGATTCAGAAACTGACCTCTGACCTTGATAAGCTGCACCAATCAGATCAAAACTGTCAACTATTTGTTGATATGAAAAATGCAAAGAGTAAACTGCAATCTTACAAAGACAGCCTCATCAAAATTGAGACTGAGAACACATTGAAGAAGTACAGATTTAAGCCGGAAAATAAGCTCGCAGAATTGATGAAAAGCATTGACAGCATTGGGGAGCTGTATATGATAAAAGACACTACGAAAAGCAAAGCAACGGCGGTTGGTGAGATCAACGTTGAACAAAACAGTGACTCTAAAGTCTGTTACATAGGTGGATGCATCGTACTGACAAGTGGGCAACTTGTCCTAGCTGATCAATACAACATGAAAGTTAAATTGTTCGACACGAAACAAGGTGGGTTTATAACTGAACTGTTGCTAAAATCAAACCCTGTGGATTTGACAGAAGTCAACGAATGTCAAATAGCAGTGACACTGCCTCGTCAGCAGAAAATTCAGCTGATAAATGTGTCGGAATCATTGTCTCTGGACCGTGAGATTAAAGTCGACGGCCAGTGTGGTGGAATTGTCTATAGCAAGCAGAGGTTAATCGTGACATTCATCAACCCGGGTAAGATACAAATACTTAGCTTCCAAGGACTCGTGCTACGGAATATTGAAACAGATGACAACGGTGATCAGTTATTTAGCAAACCATATGCCATTGCCATCAACCCAGATCATACTACGTTATACGTGTCAGAATATTTTAAACATACGGTGACCAGTCTGACAATGGACGGCAGGGTGACGTCCGTCTACAAGGACGACAACCTGAAGAACCCTGTAGGTGTGACAGTGGCTGCTGACGGTACCGTATTCGTCTGTGGGAATGCTTCTAACAACATACACCAGTTGACGGCTGACTGCAACAAGATTCGGGTAGTATTGTCAAAAGACGATGGGGTGATATTTCCAGGGTCAGTTAGTTACTGCGACAGTGATGATAGGGTATATGTCAGCAATTATAGCAAAGCGAACGATAGCAGGATCACAGTGTTTCAGTTATAAAAGGAGAGAGGTGTATGGACATCATGGTTGACAACGTGGGTAAATTGAGGATAGTACATGAGTGCCTGTATATTATTGAATTTATTGAAAGAGTTGGCAAATATGATTTAATGCGACGGCTAGGTGAGCATCATACTTTTCTTGTTTGCCAAACGAGTTTTAAATTAAATAATAACTTCATGAATGTCCTGCATTCTGATTGGCGGAGTCTTTAGTCATCTTGTGATGGAGTGAAATGTCAGTAAGTTACTGCGACAGTGAAAATAGAGTTTAGTTTAGCAATAAGCAGACTTTTCGTACACATAAAATAAACATTTCAGTTATGACCTAGAGAAGAAGGGGAAGACAAAGCGGGCAAATATATATGGGCAACACAATTTAATCTGAATGCGGGTGAAATGGAAATTGCAAAAAGCATTCTGGATGAAACAATTTTAAAAATCATGAACAGAAAATTAGACAAAAATAATTTGAATTCACGAATGTGAGGACTCGTGTCTTTCCCTCCCTCTTACCCAAAGAAAGCAGGTTTGCGCTATATCATACTCTAATGTATGTCTGTGGTTCGCACATCGGGTTACATAAAGAGATTGAAATCACACAGCCAAGTTAAATGAAAACACAATTGTTTTTACATGTTCCAAGAAACACGTGATGCTAAACACGTCTTTTTGGCGGGATGAATGAGCTTTAAGAATATCAGAATGATATATATGTTTATTGTAATCAATGTCAGTATGATAACAGGTTTTATTGTCATCAATGTCTGTATGATATCAGGGTGTATTGTAAACAAAGTCAGTAGGATATCAGGGTGTATTGTAAACAAAGTCAGTATGATATCAGGGTGTATTATAAACAAAGTCAGTATGATATCAGGGTGTATTGTAAACAAAGTCAGTATGATATCAGGGTGTATTGTAAACAAAGTCAGTATGATATCAGGGTGTATTGTAAACAATGTCAGTATGATATCAGGGTGTATTGTAAACAAAGTCAGTATGATATCAGGGTGTATTGTAACCAAAGTCAGTATGATATCAGGGTGTATTGTAAACAATGTCAGTATGATATCAGGGTGTATTGTAAACAAAGTCAGTAAGATATCAGGGTGTATTGTAAACAAAATCAGTAGGATATCAGGGTGTATTGTAAACAAAGTCAGTAGGATATCAGGGTGTATTGTAAACAAAGTCAGTAGGATATTAGGGTGTATTGTAAACAAAGTCAGTAAGATATCAGGGTGTATATCAATGTCAGAATGATGTCAGTGTGTGTATTGTAATCTATGTCAGAATGATATCAGGGTTATTGTATCAATGTCAGTATGGCATCAGGGTGTATTGTAATCAATGTCAGTATGACATCAGTTTGTATTGTAATATATGGCATAATGATATCTGTGTGTGTATTGTAATCAGTGTCAGTATGATATCTGGGTGTGTATTGTAATCAGTGTCAGTATGATATCAGCGTGTGTATTGTAATCAGTGTCAGTATGATATCAGTGTGTATTGGAATCAATGTCAGTATGATATCAGGGTGTATTGTTATCAGAGTCGGAATGATATTATGTTGTATTGTAATCAATGTCAGAATGATATCAGGGTATATTGTAATCGATGTCAGTATGATATCAGTGTGTGTTGTAATCAGTGTCAGAATGATAGTATTGTGTATTGCAATCAGTGTCGGAATGATATTATGGTGTATTGTAATCAGTTTAAGAATGATATCAGGGTGTATTGTAATCAATGTCAGTATGATACCAGTGTGTATTGTAATCAGTGTCAGAATGATATTATGGTGTATTGTAATCAGTGTCATAATGATATTATGGTGTATTGTTATCAGTGTTAAAATGATATCAGGGTGTATTGTAATCGATGTCAGTATGATATCAGTGTGTATTGTAATCAATTTCAGAATGATATGAGGAAGTATTGTAATCTATGTCAGAATGATATCAGTGTGTATTGTAATCAGTGACATAATGATATCAGGGTGTATTGTAATCGATGTCGATATGAAGTCAGTCTGTATTGTAATCAGTGTCAGAATGATATCAGGATGAAATGTAATCGATGTCAGTATGAAATAGGTGTGTATTGCAATCATTGTCAAAATGATAGAGTGTGTATTAAATCAGTGTCATAATGATATCAGGATGTAATCTATGTCAGAATGAAATCAATGTGTATTGTAATCGATGTCAGAATGATATCAGGGTGTATTGTTTCGATCTCAAAATGATATCAGGGTATATTGTAATCTGTGTCAGAATGAAATCAGTGTGAAATCTGTGTCAGAATGAAACCAGAATGAAATCGATGTCATAATGATATCAAAGTGTATTGTAGAAGATGTCAGAATGATATCAGTGTTATTGTATCAATGTCAGTATGACATCAGGGTGTATTGTATCAATGTCAGTATGACATCAGGGTGTATTGTAATCAATGTCAGTATGACATCAGTTTGTATTGTAATCTATGGCATAATGATATCTGTGTGTGTATTGATATCAGGGTTATTGTATCAATGTCAGTATGACATCAGGGTGTATTGTATCAATGTCAGTATGACATCAGGGTGTATTGTAATCAATGTCAGTATGACATCAGTTTGTATTGTAATCTATGGCATAATGATATCTGTGTGTGTATTGTAATCAGTGTCAGTATGAAATCGATGTCATAATGATATCAAAGTGTATTGTAGCAGATGTCATAATGATATCTGGGTATATTGTAATCGATATCAGAATGCTTTCAGGTGTATTGTATCCGATGTCAGAATGATATCAATGTGTATTGTAATCAGTGTCATATTGATATCATGATGCATTTTAATCTATGTCATAATGATATCCGGGTATATTGTAACCAATGTCTGAATGATATCAGCGTATATTTTAATCAATGTCAGAATGATATTAGGATGAATTGTAATCGATGAAAGAATGATATTCGGGTATATTGTAATCAGTGTCTGAATGATATCCGGGTATATTGTAACCAATGTCAGAATGATATCAGGTGCATTGTAATCGATGTCATACTGGTATCCGGGTATATAGAAACCATTGTCTGAATGTTATCATGGTGTATTGTATTCGATGTCAGAATGATATCAGTGTGAATTATAATCGATATCAGAAGGATATCTGGGTATATTGTAACCAATGTCTGAATGATATCCGGGTATATTGTAACCTATGTCAGAATGTCATCAGGTGTATTGCAATCGATGTCATGATAATATCCACTATAATGAAACTTCATATGTACATTGGCCTTGGTGAGAGGAGGCTTTATTTTGTTTTGGGGTCAGCAGGTCTACTGTAAAGGTCGTCGTGACCTTATATGGAAGTTCGCATTCTTCGCGATAAATTCGAAACCATAAAACCAGCATTCTAGAATGTTCACAGATAAAATGTCCTTGTATTGTAATCGATGTCAGAATGATACCCACTAAAATGAAACTTCGCGATAACCCCGAAACCATAAAACCAGCACTCAAGAATATTCACGATTTCAGAATGATATCAGCGTGTGTATTGTAATCGATGTCAGAATGATATCAGGTGTATTATAATGGATGTCAGAATTATACCCACTAAAATGAAACTTCGCGATAACCTCGAAACCATAAAACCAGCACTCAAGAATATTCAAGGTACATTTTCCTTGGTGAGAGGAGATACCTTGTTGCTTTCTTTGATCAGTAGTCAAATGTGATGGTCGCCATGCGTTTATATGAAATATGATTTTGCGCGACAACTTCGAACACATAACACAAATGCTCACGACACTTGTTGCTTTTGGGATCAGTAGTCAAATGTGATGGTCGCCATGCGCTTATATGAAATATGATTTTGCGCGACAACTTCGAACACATAACACCAATGCTCACGACACTTGTTGCTTTTGGGATCAGTAGTCAAATGTGATGGTCACCATGCGCTTATATGTAAAATGGATTTTGCGCGACAACTTCGAACACATTGGTCTGATGTGATAAAATGGCTAATTGTATTTAGAAATGATGTCTCGTCTGCTCTAGCTGGATAAATGGACTATTGTCTGGACCAATTTATTTCACATAAAACAAAACAACTTTGAGTAAACGTTCCGGAAATAAAGGGCACGATTTCTGCCATATATGTATTATTTCTGATATAATATTTACATCAACAGTGTTGACTTACTGTCATGTACTATATGGTTGACATTGCTCATGCCTAACATAATAATGCATTTGGTTGAACATTTCACTTGACAATTCCAATCCATTTTTAGATATTTCTTTTTTAGATGGCCCACCAATAGCCGTTAAGATGGTGCTGTTTTCCCCCAGAAATAAGGGATGGTCCCACATGTTCTTCTAGGGGGTGTTGCAATCCCTGTATTTGATTTGTGAAGTTAAAATCAATAAATCTTAAAGCCACTCCCACCCAAATATCTTTCTTTACGTATTTCACTTCCTATCAGGAACCTACAGTGGGATTTATTTATGAAGTTGTCGATCTCGTAAATGTATCAGCTTTGTATGACTATTGCGAAGGGTATCAGGTGTGCGATTCACTACCATCTGAACCTCTTGTTACTGGCACATGTTCCTATAATGACTGTATTATAAATATATGGACTAGTACACGTACATAAATTACTGTTCAAAATAAGACCATGCTTAAGATTTAATTAGCACGACCAATCCCAAAAGAAGGATTTCAATAAGACTTGCAGTCCGCTACTGGGATTTATTTAAGAAGTTATCTGTCTGTGTTAATTTATAAGCTTGTTTTACTATGTTAACTTCTTCGCCAAGGTCATCAGGTGGGCGTCGATTAACGGCCACTTCGCCACGGTCATAAGGTGGACGTCGATTCAAAGCCAAGGCGGGCGGCGATTCACGGCCACTTCATGGTCACCAGGTGGACAACGATTTACGGCCACTTCGCCAAGGTCATCAGGGGGACGGCGATTCACGACCACTTCGCCAGTTATCAGGTGGACGGCGATTAACGGCCACTTCGCCAGTCATCAGGTGGACGGCGATACACGGTGAGAGGTGATTCACGGCCACTTTGCCAGTCATCAGGTGGACTGAGATTCACGGACTCTTCGCCAGTTATCAGGTGGACGGTGATTCACGGCCATTTCGCCAGTTATCAGGTGGACGGCGATTTACGGCCACTTCGCCAATGTCTTCAGGTGGGCGGCAATTCACGGCCACTTCGCCAGTATCAGCTGGAGGGTGATTCACGGCCACTTCGCCAGTTATCAGGTGGGCGGCGATAACTTCCAATTCGCCAATTATCAGGTGGGCAGCGATTCAAGGTCACTTCGCCAATTATCAGGTGGGCGGCAATTAACTTCCAATTCGCCAATTATCAGGTGGGCGGCGATTCAAGGCCACTTAGCCTTATTAGGTGGGCGGCTATTCACGGCCACTTCGCCAGTTATCAGGTGGGCGGCGATTCACGGCCTCTTCGCCAGTTATCAGGTGGACGGTGATTTACGGCCATTTCGCCAGTTATCAGGTGGACGGCGATTCACGGCCACTTCGCCAATGTCTTCAGGTGGAGGGCGATTCACGGCCATCTTGCAAGTTATTAGGTGGGCGGCGATTCGAGGCCACTTCGTCAATTATCAGGTGGGCAGCGATTAACTTCCAATTCGCCAATTATCAGGTGGGCGGCGATTCACGGCCACTTCGCCAGTTAACAGGTGGACGGCGATTCACGGTCACTTCGCCAATTATCAGGCGGGCGGCGATTCACAGCCACTTCGCCAGATATCAGGTGGACAGCAATTCTCGGCTTCTTCGCCAATTATCAGGTGGACGGTGATTCACGGCCATTTCGTCTGTTATCAGTTAGACGGCGATACACGGCCACTTCGCCAATGTCTTCAGGTGGGCGGCAACATAGGGCCACTTCACCAGTCATCAGGTGGACGGCGATTCACGGCCTCTTCTCCAGTTATCAGGTGGACGGTGATTCACGGCCTCTTTGCCAGTTATCAAGTGGGCGGCAATTCACGGCCACTTCGCCAGTATCAGGTGGAGGGCGATTCACGGCCACTTCGCCAGTTTTTAGGTGGCCGGCGATTCAAGGCCACTTCGCAAATTATCAGGTGGGCGGCGATTCACGGCCACTTCGCCAGTTATCAGGTTGGCGGCGATTCACGGTCACTTCGCCAATTATCAGGTGGGCGGCGATTCACGGCCACTTCATCAATTATCAGGTGAGCGGTGATTCACGGCCACTTCGCCGGTTATCAGGTGGACGGCGATTTACAGCCACTTCGCCAGTAATCAGGTGGACGGTGATTCACGGCCATTTCGCCAGTTATCAGGTGGACGTCGATTCACGGCCACTTCGCCAATGTCTGCAGGTGGGCGGCATTTCTCGGCCACTTCGCCAGTTATCAGGTGGACGGTGATTCACGGCCATTTCGCCAGTTATCAGGTGGACGGCGATTCACGGCCACTTCGCCAATGTCTGCAGGTGGGCGGCATTTCTCGGCCACTTCGCCAGTATCAGGTGGAAGGCGATTCACGGCCAATTCGCCAATTATTAGGTGGGCGGCGATTCAAAGCCACTTCGCCAATTATCAGTTGAGCGGCGATTAACATCCAATTCGCCAATTATCGGGTGGGCGGCGATTCACGGCCACTTCGCCAGTTATCAGGTGGTCGGCGATTCAGGGCCACTTCGCCAGTTATCAGGCGGGCGGCGATTCACGACCACTTCACCAGTTATCAGGTGGGCGGCTATTCACGGCCACTTCGCCTGTATCAGGTAGAAGGCGATTCACTGCCACTTCGCCAGTTATTAGGTGGGCGGCGATTCAAAGCCACTTCGCCAATTATCAGGTGGGTGGCGATTAACTTCCAATTCGCCAATTATCAGGTGGACATCGATTCACGGCCACTTCTCTAGTTATCAGGTGGGCGGCGATTCACGGTCACTTCGCCAATTATCATGTGGGCGGCTATTCACTTCCACTTCGCCAGTTATCAGGTGGTCGGCAATTCACGGCCTCTTCGCCAGTATCAGGTGGAAGGCGATTCACCGCCACTTCGCCAGTTATTAGGTTGGTGGCGATTCAAGGCCACTTCGCCAATTATCAGGTGGGCGGCGATTAAATTCCAATTCGCCAATTATCAGGTGGGCGGCGATTCACGGCCACTTTGTCAGTTATCAGATGGGCGGCGATTCACCGTCACTTCGCCAATTATCAGGTGGGCGGCGATTCACGGTCACTTCGCCAATTATCAGGTGGGCGCATATTCACTTCCACTTCGCCAGTTATCAGGTGGGCGGCAATTCACGGCCTCTTCGACAGTATCAGGTGGAAGGCGATTCACGGCCACTTCGCCAGTTATTAGGTGGGCGCCGATTCAAGGCCACTTCGCCAATTATCAGGTGGGCGGTGATTAAATTCCAATTCGCCAATTATCAGGTGGGCGGCGATTCACGGCCACTTCGCCAGTTATCAGATGGGCGGCGATTCACCGTCACTTCGCCAATTATCAGGTGGGCGGCGATTCACGGCCACTTCGCCAGTTATCAGACGGGCGGCGATTTACGGTCACTTCGCCAATTATCAGGTGGGCGGCTATTCACTTCCACTTCGCCAGTTATCAGGTGGTCGGCGATTCACGGCCACTTCGCCAGTTATCAGGCGGGCGGCGATTCACGACCACTTCACCAATTATCAGGTGGGCGGCTATTCACGGCCACTTCGACTGTATCAGGTAGAAGGCGATTCACTGCCACTTCGCCAGTTATTAGGTGGGCGGCGATTCAAAGCCACTTCGCCAATTATCAGGTGGGTGGCGATTAACTTCCAATTCGCCAATTATCGGGTGGGCGGCGATTCACTGCCACTTCGCCAGTTATCAGGTGGTCGGCGATTCAGGGCCACTTCGCCAGTTATCAGGCGGGCGGCGATTCACGACCACTTCACCAGTTATCAGGTGGGCGGCTATTCACGGCCACTTCGCCTGTATCAGGTAGAAGGCGATTCACTGCCACTTCGCCAGTTATTAGGTGGGCGGCGATTCAAAGCCACTTCGCCAATTATCAGGTGGGTGGCGATTAACTTCCAATTCGCCAATTATCAGGTTGACATCGATTCACGGCCACTTCTCTAGTTATCAGGTGGGCGGCGATTCACGGTCACTTCGCCAATTATCAGGTGGGCAGCTATTCACTTCCACTTCGCCAGTTATCAGGTTGGCAGCAATTCACGGCCTCTTCGCCAGTATCAGGTGGAAGGCGATTCACCGCCACTTCGCCAGTTATTAGGTGGGTGGCGATTCAAGGCCACTTCGCCAATTATCAGGTGGGCGGCGATTAAATTCCAATTCGCCAATTATCAGGTGGACATCGATTCACGGCCACTTCTCTAGTTATCAGGTGGGCGGCGATTCACGGTCACTTCGCCAATTATCAGGTGGGCAGCTATTCACTTCCACTTCGCCAGTTATCAGGTTGGCGGCAATTCACGGCCACTTTGCCAGTTATCAGGTGGGCGGCGATTCACCGTCACTTCGCCAATTATCAGGTGGGCGGCGATTCACGGTCACTTCGCCAATTATCAGGTGGGCGCATGTTCACTTCCACTTCGCCAGTTATCAGGTGGGCGGCAATTCACGGCCTCTTCGACAGTATCAGGTGGAAGGCGATTCACGGCCACTTCGCCAGTTATTAGGTGGGCGCCGATTCAAGGCCACTTCGCCAATTATCAGGTGGGCGTTGATTAAATTCCAATTCGCCAATTATCAGGTGGGCGGCGATTCACGGCCACTTCGCCAGTTATCAGATGGGCGGCGATTCACCGTCACTTTGCAAAATTATCAGGTGGGCGGCGATTCACGGCCACTTCGCCAGTTATCAGACGGGCGGTGATTCACGGCCACTTTGCCAGTTATCAGGTGGGCGGCGATTCACCGTCACTTCGCCAATTATCAGGTGGGCGGCGATTCACGGTCACTTCGCCAATTATCAGGTGGGCGCATGTTCACTTCCACTTCGCCAGTTATCAGGTGGGCGGCAATTCACGGCCTCTTCGACAGTATCAGGTGGAAGGCGATTCACGGCCACTTCGCCAGTTATTAGGTGGGCGCCGATTCAAGGCCACTTCGCCAATTATCAGGTGGGCGGTGATTAAATTCCAATTCGCCAATTATCAGGTGGGCGGCGATTCACGGCCACTTCGCCAGTTATCAGATGGGCGGCGATTCACCGTCACTTCGCAAAATTATCAGGTGGGCGGCGATTCACGGCCACTTCGCCAGTTATCAGACGGGCGGTGATTCACGGCCACTTCGCCAATTATCAGGTGGGCGGCGATTCACCTCCACTTCGCCAGTTATCAGGTGGTCGGCGATTCAGGGCCACTTCGCCAGTTATCAGGCGGGCGGCGATTCACGACCACTTCACCAGTTATCAGGTGGGCGGCTATTCACGGCCACTTCGCCTGTATCAGGTGGAAGGCGATTAACCGCCACTTCGCCAGTTATTAGGTGGGTGGCGATTCAAGGCCACTTCGCCAATTATCAGGTGGGCGGCGATTAAATTCCAATTCGCCAATTATCAGGTGGGCGGCGATTCACGGCCACTTTGCCAGTTATCAGGTGGGCGGCGATTCACCGTCACTTCGCCAATTATCAGGTGGGCGGCGATTCACGGTCACTTCGCCAATTATCAGGTGGGCGGCTATTCACTTCCACTTCGCCAGTTATCAGGTGGGCGGCAATTCACGGCCTCTTCGACAGTATCAGGTGGAAGGCGATTCACGGCCACTTCGCCAGTTATTAGGTGGGCGCCGATTCAAGGCCACTTCGCCAATTATCAGGTGGGCGGTGATTAAATTCCAATTCGCCAATTATCAGGTGGGCGGCGATTCACGGCCACTTCGCCAGTTATCAGATGGGCGGCGATTCACCGTCACTTCGCCAATTATCAGGTGGGCGGCGATTCACGGCCACTTCGCCAGTTATCAGACGGGCGGTGATTCACGGCCACTTCGCCAGTTATCAGGTGAACGGTGATTCACGGCCATTTCGCCAGTTATCAGGTGGACGGAGATTCACGGCAACTTCGCCAATGTCTTCAAGTGGGTGGCAATTCACGGCCACTTCGCCAGTCATCAGGTGGACGGCGATTCACGGCCACTTTGAATTCATTAGGTGGGATGCGATTCATGGCCACATCGACTTATTATGTGGGCGGCTATGCACGGCCACTTAGCCAGTTATCAGGTAGACGGCGATTCAGGGCCTCTTCGCCAGTTATCAGGTGGACGGTGATTCACGGCCATTTCGCCAGTTATCAGGTGGACGGCGATTCACGGCCACTTCGCCAATGCCTCTAGGTGGCTGGCAATTCACGGCCGCTTCGCCAATTATCAGGTGGGCGGCGATTAACTTTCAATTCGCCAATAATCATGTGGGAGGCGATTCACGGCCAGCGATTAACTTCCAATTCGCCAGTTATCAGGTTGGCGGCGATTCACGGTCACTTCGCCAATTATCAGGTGGGCGGCGATTCACGGCCGCTTCGCCAATTATCAGGTGGGCGGCGATTCACGGCCACTTCGCCAATTATCAGGTGGGCGGCGATTCACGGTCATTTCGCCAATTATCAGGTGGGCGGCTATTCACTTCCGCTTCGCCAGTTATCAGGTGAGCGGCAATTTACGGCCTCTTCGCCAGTATCAGGTGTAAGGCGATTCACGGCCACTTCGCCAGTTAATAGGTGGTCGCCGATTCAAGGCCACTTCGCCAATTATCAGGTGGGCGGTGTTTAAATTCCAATTCGCCAGTTATCAGGTGGGAGGCGATTCACGGCCAGCGATTAACTTCCAATTCGCCAGCTATCAGATGGGCGGCGATTCACGGCCGCTTCGCCAATTATCAGGTGGGCGGCGATTCACGGTCACTTCACCAATTATCAGGTGGGCGGCTATTCACTTCAACTTCGCCAGTTATCAGGTGGGCGGCAATTTACGGCCTCTTCGCCAGTATCAGGTGGAAGGCGATTCACGGCCACTTCGCCAGTTATTAAGTGGGCGCCGATTCACGGCCACTTCGCCAGTTATCAGGTGGTCGGCGATTCAGGGCCACTTCGCCAGTTATCAGGCGGGCGGCGATTCACGACCACTTCACCAGTTATCAGGTGGGCGGCTATTCACGGTCACTTCTCCTGTATCAGGTAGAAGGCGATTCACTGCCACTTCGCCAGTTATTAGGTGGGCGGCGATTCAAAGCCACTTCGCCAATTATCAGGTGGGTGGCGATTAACTTTCAATTCGCCAATTATCAAGTGGACATCGATTAACGGCCACTTCTCTAGTTATCAGGTGGGCGGCGATTCACGGTCTCTTCGCCAATTATCAGGTGGGCGGCTATTCACTTCCACTTCGCCAGTTATCAGGTGGGCGGCAATTCACGGCCTCTTCGCCAGTATAAGGTGGAAGGCGATTCACCGTCACTTCGCCAGTTATTAGGTGGGTGGCGATTCTAGGCCACTTCGCCAATTATCAGGTGGGCGGCGATTAAATTCCAATTCGCCAATTATCAGGTGGGATGCGATTCACGGCCACTTTGCCAGTTATCAGGTGGGCGGCGATTCACCGTCACTTCGCCAATTATCAGGTGGGCGGCGATTCACGGTCACTTCGCCAATTATCAGGTAGGCGCATATTCACTTCCACTTCGCCAGTTATCAGGTGGGCGGCAATTCACGGCCTCTTCGACAGTATCAGGTGGAAGGCGATTCACGGCCACTTCGCCAGTTATTAGGTGGGCGACGATTCAAGGCCACTTCGCCAATTATCAGGTGGGCGGTGATTAAATTCCAATTCGCAAATTATCAGGTGGGCGGCGATTCACGGCCACTTCGCCAGTTATCAGATGGGCGGCGATTCACCGTCACTTCGCCAATTATCAGGTGGGCGGCGATTCACGGCCACTTCGCCAGTTATCAGACGGGCGGTGATTCACGGCCACTTCGCCAGTTATCAGATGGGCGGCGATTCACCGTCACTTCGCCAATTATCAGGTGGGCGGCGATTCACGGCCACTTCGCCAGTTATCAGACGGGCGGTGATTCACGGCCACTTCGCCAGTTATCAGGTGGGCGGCGATTCACGGCCACTTCGCCAGTTATCAGGTGGTCGGCGATTCACGGCCACTTCGCCAGTTATCAGGCGGGCGGCGATTCACGACCACTTCACCAATTATCAGGTGGGCGGCTATTCACGGCCACTTCGCCTGTATCAGGTAGAAGGCGATTCACTGCCACTTCGCCAGTTATTAGGTGGGCGGCGATTCAAAGCCACTTCGCCAATTATCAGGTGGGTGGCGATTAACTTCCAATTCGCCAATTATCGGGATGGCGGCGATTCACTGCCACTTCGCCAGTTATCAGGTGGTCGGCGATTCAGTGCCACTTCGCCAGTTATCAGGCGGGCGGCGATTCACGACCACTTCACCAGTTATCAGGTGGGCGGCTATTCACGGCCACTTCGCCTGTATCAGGTAGAAGACGATTCACTGCCACTTCGCCTGTTATTAGGTGGGCGGCGATTCAAAGCCACTTCGCCAATTATCAGGTGGGTGGCGATTAACTTCCAATTCGCCAATTATCAGGTGGACATCGATTCACGGCCACTTCTCTAGTTATCAGGTGGGCGGCGATTCACGGTCACTTCGCCAATTATCAGGTGGGCAGCTATTCACTTCCACTTCGCCAGTTATCAGGTTGGCGGCAATTTACGGCCTCTTCGCCAGTATCAGGTGGAAGGCGATTCACCGCCACTTCGCCAGTTATTAGGTGGGTGGCGATTTAAGGCCACTTCGCCAATTATCAGGTGGGCGGCGATTAAATTCCAATTCGCCAATTATCAGGTGGGCGGCGATTCACGGCCACTTTGCCAGTTATCAGGTGGGCGGCGATTCACCGTCACTTCGCCAATTATCAGGTGGGCGGCGATTCACGGTCACTTCGCCAATTATCAGGTGGGCGGCTATTCACTTCCACTTCGCCAGTTATCAGGTGGGCGGCAATTTACGGCCTCTTCGACAGTATCAGGTGGAAGGCGATTCACGGCCACTTCGCCAGTTATTAGGTGGGCGCCGATTCAAGGCCACTTCGCCAATTATCAGGTGGGCGGTGATTAAATTCCAATTCGCCAATTATCAGGTGGGCGGCGATTTACGGCCACTTCGCCAATTATCAGGTGGGCGGTGATTAAATTCCAATTCGCCAATTATCAGGTGGGCGGCGATTTACGGCCACTTCGCCAGTTATCAGACGGGCGGCGATTCACCGTCACTTCGCCAATTATCAGGTGGGCGGCGATTCACGGCCACTTCGCCAGTTATCAGACGGGCGGTGATTCACGGCCACTTCGCCAGTTATCAGGTGAACGGTGATTCACGGCCATTTCGCCAGTTATCAGGTGGACGGAGATTCACGGCAACTTCGCCAATGTCTTCAAGTGGGTGGCAATTCACGGCCACTTCGCCAGTCATCAGGTGGACGGCGATTAACTTTCAATTCGCCAATAATCAGGTGGGAGGCGATTCACGGCCAGCGATTAACTTCCAATTCGCCAGTTATCAGGTGGGCGGCAATTCACGGTCACTTCGCCAATTATCAGGTGGGCGGCGATTCACGGCCGCTTCGCCAATTATCAGGTGGGCGGCGATTCACGGCCACTTCGCCAAGGTCATCAGGTGGGCGGTGGGCGGCGATTCACGGCCACTTCGCCAAGGCCATCAGGCGGGCGGCGATTTATTGCCACTTTGACAGTCATTACGTGGGCGACGATTCATGGTCACTTCGACAGTCATTAGGTGGCGTCGATTCACGGCCACTTCGACAGTCATCAGGTTGGCGGCGATTCACGGCAACTTTGCCAAGGCCATCAGGTGGGCCACTTCGATTCATGGCCACTTCGACAGTCAGTAGGTGGGCGGCGATTCATGGCCACTTCGACAGTCATTAGGTGACGGCTATTCATGGCCACTTCTACAGTCGTCATGTGGGCGGCGAGTCACAACCACTTCGCCAAGGTCATCAGGTGGGCGGCGATTCACGGCAACTTCGCCAAGGCCATCAAGTGGGCGGCGATTCATGGCCACTTCGACAGTCATTAAGTGGGAGGCGATTCATGGCCACTTCTACAGTCATTAGGTTGGCGGCGACTCATGGCCACTTCAACGGTCATCAGGTGAACGGCGATTCACGGCCGCTTTGCCAAGGTCATCAGGTGGGCGGCGATTCACGGCCACTTTGACAGTCATCAGGTGGGCGGCTATTCACGGCCACTTCGCCAAGGTCATCAGGTGGGCGGTGGGCTGCGATTCATGGCCACTTCGCCAAGGCCATTAGGTGTGCGGCGATTCATTGCCATTTCGACAGTCATTAGTTGAGCGGCGATTCATGGCCATGTGTACTGTGCATTACACATATGTATACCAAAAGTGCATATAACATGTATATATCTAAAGAAAATATTGCTGAAAATAAGACCATGCTTAAAATGTAGTCATCGAGGGCTTGACACAGTCTATACTAAGTGAAAATGGATAATTATGAAACACTTTACTAAGAGAAAATGGATAATTATGAATTACGGCGTGCCTCTATGCGTTTTAATACAGCTCTCATGTGATGAACCGTGGTAACAATTTACAAAAGGAAACATGAATCGCATGCAAACTATTCCTACGAATTTGCATGCAGATCATGTTGATTTGCCATTTAATCCCGCACAAACGCCGTAAAATGTAATTAACAAACGTTTGATTGGGAATAATCCATATATATATGTACCCATTCACCACCAATATGCTATTTTTCGTTAACGACTATGTACAACATAACTTGCAAAAATTATGCAATCCCTTCTGGAAAGATGTTTACACAAGTCCTAACATCCTATTAGATGTTAAAACTCCATTGTCATGGAGAAAGTTCTTAACACAACCGTTATGGTACAATAATAACATTAAGATCGGAAGATGAAGTGTTTTTTTTTTTATAAAAGATGGTATGATAAAGGTATTCTTTTTATTAATAATACAGTTTATAACAATGGTAATCTTCTCTCTTTAACGTTATTTATCAAAAAGTTTGCTGTACATTCACATTTTTTAGAATATGAAGGTATGACTGCAGCAATACGGGACTACCTTCAGAAACAAAATGTTGCTCATCTTGCTATCAATTTAGAAAATCCAATTTGCCCATCTATAATAACAAGCGCACAGAAAGGCTGTCGTCCCATTTATGATATACTTATTAAATCAAATGTACATCCAACATCAATAGCCAAATTGGGGCAAGATGGTATAAATATACACAGAGATTGGAATGACTTATTCAAAATACTTTTCACAATGTACAAAATATACTAGATTACAATGGTTTCAGGAAAAAATAAACCACAGAATTACTGATACAAACATCCTTTTGACAAAAATGAAGGTAAAAAATGATAACTCCCGTAGCTTTTGTACAGAGTCTCCGTAAACCATTCACATTCATTTTTGGAATGTAAATATACTAAAACATTTTGGGATATTTTTAAGATTTCTTGCAATGACAACATTATAATAATCCAACCGGAATGGACTACAAAAGAAATAATATTTGGATCTAGTGAATATGACAATGTTCTAAATAAACTACTTTTGCATGCAAAATACTTCATATATAAATGCAAGTTAGATGGAATATAACAAGATCGGACAGGGAAAGTAGCATTCACGGAGGACAGTCAACCACAAAACATAGAAACAAACACGTACACAGTCAAACAAGAAGGCAAAAGTAATAATAAATACTAACGACATCACAAACACAAAAAGGTTGACAATAGGGCTACCGCCTTGGAAGATTACCATTGTTCGTAAATTTCAAACCACAAATTAAATACATATATCAAACTGAAAAAAATAAACGCAATTAAATGTTTTGCATTTGATCAATTTGAAAAACCTTGGGTGACTTATAAATCCCTACTTAATAATTTGTTTTGTCTTAAATGTTAAGAGTTACACTGTGCTACACATCTATCTTGTTCCTTCTTCTTGTTGTATTTTGATTTGTCATTTATTTTTGACAAAAGAACAATCAAAAGGAAAATCCCAAGAAATGTGTAATTATATCTGTTGACTTATGTTCGACGCTGTTCCCATTGGAAATATGAAGAGTCACACCTCCATAGAAATATCTTGTCTTTTCTTTATATATTTATTTTGGATAACACTAGTTTTGTTTCACACAGTCAACTGTAGGAATGCTCAACATAGAGAGTATGTGGATCTTGTATAAAAACTGAAACACTCATACGTTGAATATGTTCGCATTGTATTTATCTACGTTAAGCAATTCTATATAAGATATATATGCTGGGTTCTGAAAACATAAAAATGTCTTTACAATTATCAATAAAGGAATAAAATAAATATTTTGACAATTTTGTAAATGTTTACTGCTTTCAAGATTTAAAGGGACACACAGTAATCTGGTGTATTTGCAAATAAAATTATTTTGAAAGACCCTCAGATTGCAGAGACCCCTTTCATCAAAATTGTATTTTTAAATCTTCTTTTGAATATTGTAAAGAAATTTTAAAATAAATCCCTATTTATACAGTTTCTAAACATGTTATGCATTTTTTTCTTCTAAATATTTTGAAAATGTTTATGTATATTACATCTGTACCTGTACGGTTTGTTGAGGGGTGGCCCACCCCGACCCTCACAGACCTATTACGGGGTGAATATATGGATTACCATTAATTTGGTGATCGAAATTAAGTAAAAACAAATCTGAAGAAAAAACTTGAGGTTGAACAAATTTAACTCGCAAACTGAAATCAATATTAGTAATTATTTGAATAGATCAATGACTTTTACTTCATACCATATGGTAATGACATTGCATCAATATGTATATTTAAACATATCGTAGAATAACGAAGAAAACGTGAAAACTTCCAAAAGTTACTACCTGTTATTTATTTATATATATGCAGGTTTAAAATCAAAACGAGGCAGGATTTAATTTAATAAATCGAGGTGTAATTTTAATACGTGATGAATATTTTAATATTGCCACGTGTCCCTCTAAGTGCGTCCGTGGCCTGGATGATAAAGATCCATCTCTCCTCTCACCGCTCGACTTGTGAGAAAGTGTAGATTCTTACGGATAGCGGGAGATATACATTACTGGAAAAACGAAAACGGAAAATGTGGATGGTCCGCTCAGGAAAAAGTGGATGGTCTGCCTCAAACAATCTGACGTCATATATAGTCTGAAATGTGCTGAAAATGAGGAAAACCCCATTCAATCATTTAAGTGCAACGTGCATGCATTCCGACCTGTTATGTTAGCGTAAAACATTACCTGCAATCGTATTTGCCAAATATGTTCAGAGTATAACCTTTATTTTGAATTGAGAGTATCGATACTGGCAGCCTAATCCTACAAAATAAACAGGTTAGCACTACAACTATTCTTATAATAATACGAGTATTATCAAGAAACGTTTAGAACTTGACTCTTTGATCAACATTTATTTGTTAAACTATTTTATCTGAACACATTTCCGATGCCATGCCAATACTGGGCCCGATAGTCCCTATCCAAGACAATAACTAGATATAGCAACTTCATTTGCTGTCATAATTTGATTTCAACCGATGACCGTTCCATAAAATATGTGCATTATACTACAATGATGACCGTTCCATAAAATATGTGCATTATACTACAATGATGACCGTTCCATATAATATGTTCATTATACTACAATGATACAACTTGTGTTACTACTACACTAATAATTGTGTTATTGCTAGAGATTGAAAAAAAAAGAAACCGAAGATAAACCAACTGTGTTGAGAAAACATACACAACTCTTAGCCTTTACCCGAAACTTCCTTCGTTCGAACTTAAAATAACTTCTCAACTCCTCAACTTAAAATAATGAAAGCTCAACTTTTCGGCATGTTTATCTTATGATTATTATAACTAACGTATTTCTGGGACTTAATATAATAATATCTTCGCCATGTCATTGTTATTAGTACTGATCTATTGGCAAGTTGAGGATTACACCCTTCACAAAACCACGCCAATAGCAGTTCAGCTTTAATTTGGTATTTAGTCACAATACAGTATGCATTTAATCACGGAAACAATGAATATATAATCACTATGAAAATTGGCAGAAAGGACCGTTTTGGTATTTACATGGACATATCAGGGTCGAGCAGGCCCAATGTACAACCCTACTATCTGAAAATGATGAAGGTATACGTGTCATCAACCCATTATAGGCAGCCTATAATACAGGCTTGAACAGCAAAACAATGTGTGTCGGTTATCGGGGTTATAAAGATTCGCCTCCCCTCAACCTAAAATTCAGGTTGATTTACATTAAAGCTGCAGTATGTGTATTTTCAACGTTAACGAAAATGATACAGATTGTGTGCTAAGTATTGGTGTTTAATATTACTGCCCCATTCGCATTAAATCACCCCAATTCAAACAATTAATTTGACACTTGTTCATTAACGTTATGCAGCCTTTACATACACAATACATGTGCTGGTAAGGCAGCCTTTACATACACAATACATGTGCTGGTAAGGCAGCCTTAACATAAAAAATACATGTGCTGGTAAGGCAGCCTTTACATACACAATACATGTGCTGGTAATGCAGCCTTTAAATACACCATACATGTGCTGGTAAGGCAGCCATTACATACACAATACATGTGCTTGTAAGGCAGCCTTTACATACACAATACATGTGCTGGTAAGTCAGCCTTTACATACACAATACATGTGCTGGTAAGGCAGCTTTTACATACACAATACATGTGATGGTAAGGCAGCCTTTACATACACAATACATGTGCTGGTAAGGCAGTCTTTACATACACAATACATGTGCTGGTAAGGCAGCCTTTACATACACAATACATGTGCTTGTAAGGCAGCCTTTACATACACAATACATGTGCTGGTAAGGCAGCCTGTAAATACACCATACATGTGCTGGTAAGGCAGCCATTATATACACAATACATGTGCTGGTAAGGCAGCCTTTACATACACAATACATGTGCTGGTAAGGCAGCTTTTACATACACAGTATATGTGCTGGTAAGGCAGCCTTTACATACACAATACATGTGCTGGTAAGGCAGCCATTACATACACAATACATGTGCTGGTAAGGCAGCCTTTACATACACAATACATGTGCTGGTAAGGCAGGCTTTACATACACAATACATGTGCTGGTAAGGCAGCCTTTACATACACAATACATGTGCTGGTAAGTCAGTCATTACATACACAATACATGTGCTGGTAAGGCAGCCTTTACATACACAATACATGTGCTGGTAAGGCAGCCTTTACATACACAATACATGTGCTGGTAAGGCAGCCTTTACATACTCAATACATAGTAAGGCAGCCTTTACATACACAATACATGTGCTGGTAAGGCAGCCTTTACATACACAATACATGTGCTGGTAAGGCAGCCATTACATACACAATACACGTGCTGGTAAGGCAGTCATTACATACACAATACATGTGCTGGTAAGGGTTTAATCTAATATTGGTAAAACTTGTTACCCGACCCATTTGTCATTATAATATTTGTATCGTGTATAAGTTTATAATACTCTGTATGTAAAACATTGGTAATAATATCACTGTAGGGATCCGTACACCGGATCTTGGTCAAGACCCCGTTCACTAGTACGGAGTTTTGGTCAGCCATGTTGTAGAAAACGTGCGGATAACAACAGCAAAGGTAGGTTAACCACGTTTTTCTCATATTTTTGTTCATGTATATGAATAATCAGTATTGCTATATGTTGCGGAAACATTTCCCCGTTCAAATATTACCGTACATTGTTGACATAGTACTTTAAATGCTACAATTCGGATCAAAGAAAAACAATTGCCGGTGCTTAAATTCGCCCAAAGTACCCTTCAGCAATAAATATCTCATTAATTTTCAAGTTAATGAAAATTATGAATTGGCGGATTTATTTGTTTTTCCAATATACGTGCATGTTCAAAATTTCAGCATCATTCATCCGAAATTGGCCGAGATATGAATCGAAACAAAACGTGCCCAGCGTAGCTAATTCATATAAAAAGACGCGGATTTGTGTACGGAGTCTAGTCCATGTACTGTACGGGGTTTCGCAATGCAAATATTGTTTTCGCTGCTCTGCACTGATGTTATTTACTTATATTTGTAGTAATTCGTTGACTATTATTTAGGTCCTATATGTCTTATACCATTTTGTATTGTTAGGACGAAAAAATGCAGAAAACTAAAACTTAAAAGGGGTAATTCTTGAGAAAGACTCCGTATTTATTCCAAATAACTACATGTAATACAAATTAAGTCCAGACGTATATTATTGTCTGTTAGAATTGATAATGGTGGCGTATAGCAGAATCGATCTCTAAATTGAACAAAGTAACTCAACCAAACTTTACAATAAAAAAATAACGGTCGTAGTTTAATACATTCAGTAGACAAAGCAAACGCATTGAATTCTTCCTTTTCTGCCACATCTCATATTGAACATGAACCGGAATTACCTACTTTTCATAATCGCACTGACAATAAAATGAATGACGTTATTATAAATGAAACGGAAGTAATTGATCAATTGAAAATCTTAAAATTATCGAAACCTCCAGGCCCAGATATGATTAGCCCAAAGGTGTTAAAATTAGTTTTAAATATCATCGCTGCTCCATTGACGCGACTTTTTAATCTGTCATTGTCCACTAGAAAAGTACCATACCAATGGAAACAGGCGAATGTAACTCCTATTTTTAAGGGCAAGGGAGAACCTGACATGCCGGGCAATTATAGGCCAATATCCATTACCAGTATTATTTGCAAATTGATGGAAAAAATCGTATTTAAACACTTGTTCAACTATATCAAAACGAATAACCTTCTGTGCAAATACCAGGCAGTCTTTCAACCTAGAGACTTTACAGTAAATCAGCTCATAGAAATATATAATAACATAATAAGCAACCTCGACGCTGGGAAAGATGTACGATTTATATTTTGCGATATTGCTAAGCATTTGACAAAGTATGGCATGCTGGGTTGCTTTTTAATTTAGCTAAATATAATATCAATGATTCATTATGTAACTGGATACGTAGCTATCTCTCTGATAGGCAGAAAAAAGTAATCCTAGATGGATTTTCTTCAAGCTTCAGTACTATAGATGCAGGTGTTCCGCAAGGCTCTGTTTAAGGTCCGTTTCTATTTCTGCTTTATATAAATGACATCACAGATGACTTATTGAATGATGTACGGTTATTTGCTGATGACACTTCTCTTTTTGTTGTAGTTGATAAAAACCCAGTAGAATGTGCCAACTCTCTTACAAATGATATTTGCAAAATAACTGAATGGTCAAAAAAATGGGCTGTTACATTTAATCCTCAAAAAAACAAAAGCCTTGTTTGCACTAGAAGAAACTATATCCACCCACCAGTCTACTTTGATAATGATATAGTACAAGACGTAGCGACACATTGCCACCCTTGATTAACAATTCAGTCCAATGCAACTTGGTCGCATCATATAGAAAATATATACGAAAAAGCATGTGCACGATTTAACATTCTAAGAATGCTTAAGTACAAACTTGACAGACATTCTCTATTGAAAATATATATCGCCTTTATAAGACATATACTTGAATATGGAGACTCAGTATGGGATAACTGTACACAGGGAGAATCTGATCTATTAGAGAGCGTCCAAGTTGAAGCAGTACGAATAATAACAGGCCTCAGATGCAATTCCTCTAGATCATACTTATATACTGAATTGAACTTAGAAACATTAACAAAAAGAAGAAAAGATCATAAACTTGTAACTATTTACAAAATAATTGATGGCATAAGTCAAGATTGCATGTATAACTTAATCCAGCCATGCTTACCTGTAAACAATAATTATAACCTTCGAACTTCAGGATTAAACTTACGTCTCCCTCTTTGTCGTACAACATCATATTATAACAGCTTTCTGCCGAGTACAATTAAATTGTGGAATGCTTTACATTTAGACGCTAAAAATGCACCATATGTTGAACAATTTAAGCATAAACTTAAGGCTATTGAACATAGGACTGACAGTCCATATCACTATAATATAGGAAATAGGAATGATAACATCATCCATTGTCAATTAAGAAATAACTCAAGTAATCTAAATACGCATTTATTTGACCACTTCTTGACAGATTCAGCAGTATCCAAAATGTGGCAATCCATGTGAGGACAATACTCATTTCTTTTTCAACTGTCCACTGTATAACCAATTCAGAAATGACTTACTTGATACATTAGCCAATCTTGTTGATGTCAGGCATATCAACATTGACTTGATACTGAATGGCAGTTCCAATCTAGACGATAAATTGTACTTATCGTCCACAAATACATCAAGTGTACCAGGAGATTTTCGTAGAATTATAGATGTATGTACATGTACATATGTATATGGGTATATAGGTATGTACATGAATGTTTACATGTATGTATATACTGTTGTATTTTCAGATATGTTTTGTCACAATGCAATAAGTTTTTTTTATATATTATCATCTTTCTTCCTTTTTTATTGTAATTTTTATTTTTTTGTTTGTCTGTTTTCTCAGTTATCTTAAATTCCAAATTAACTATTGGTTACAGAAACTCATACTAAAACCATTATATTTTGTAATAATCGGTACATTTTTATATATATTTCGTATTGGTTTCCAGTATGATTTTCTTTCTGTTTATTCTTTTTTTCTCACTTAAATTCTTTCTGACAGTACAAAGTGTTACTACTAAACAATCAAGGTACACATGTTTCAAAGATTCTAAGTTAATTGTCAAACCAATATATGCAAACTGTAATACAATTCCACATTTTATGTTATGTTTGATATGAATTGATTGTTTATATGTACCTTGATATGGGAGAGGTCTTACATAGGCATTGCCTGTTGTCCAATCCCATTCAGTACTTGAATAAAATATTGTTTAAATAAAATATTATTATACGTCCCACAGGCGTTAAAAATCCTTACCGTATTTTTTCAAACAGTTTGCCTGTCAGGTAAAACTTAATTTTATGCCCCATACTGACATCTAAACTATGTCAAACTTTCCTAAGCATGTTAATAGGAAATGTAAAGTTGGTTCTTAAACTACATTGACAACACACGATATAGATAATGGCATGGGTTAATATTAATTATCTATATAGCTCGCATGATTATATCTTTTCAAGGAAATCTACGTTGATTCAGTTCTAATGACACTACATTGACTGTTTACAAACATTCAATGAATGTTTTATGTATTACATGTACTGCAAGTACCATTAAAACCATAGTTTCATACAATTTATTTAAAGCATAAAACTACGTACAGTAAAAAGAGAATATTTGCAGTACTCCGTACACAAGTGCCCGAGACCCCGTACACAAACATTAATTTTGTTTCGATTCATATCTCGGTCAATTTCGGATGAATGAAGTTCAACATTTGAACATGCACGTATATTGGAAAAACAAATGAATCTGCCAATTCAAAATTTTCATTAACTTGAAAATTAATGAGATATTTATTGCTGAAGGGTACTTTGGGCGAATTTCAGCACCGGCAATTGTTTTTCTTTGATCCGAATTGTAGCATTTAAAGTAATATGTCAACAATGTACGGTAATATTTGAACGGGGAAATGTTTCCGCACCATATAGCAATACTGATTATTCATATAAAATTAACAAAAATAGGAGAGAAACGTGGTTAACCTACCTTTGCTGTTGTTATCCGTACGTTTTCTACAACATGGCTGACCAAAACTCCGTACTAGTGAACGGGTCTTGACCAAGATCCGGTGTACGGATCCCTACAGTGAACATATGTTTAAATCAACACCTGTGCTACATTATAAATAAATCATTTCCCCTGTACCCTACCTGAGTTATGCTTAGCGCAGCGTTTACTCTATACAGCGTACTAGTATATCAGTTTATACATTAGATATTTGGCAAAGTTTGTACATTTTAATTCTATTCTATTATATTGATTGGATATGTACTTTCCTAAGTCGTAGGGCTTCACGAATACTTCGTCAACTATTTCTCTTAGATTTTAATAAGCGAACTCTGCCTTTAATATTATTACAGCGATTCCACTTGCTCTACGTTATTGCAGCATACAACGACATATTTCACGAAATAACTTTCAGTTTCTTATTCAATATGCATAATACACTGTCGTTATATGTTGCTATTTTCACTCCAAACCAACAAATATCCTCTATATAAGATTTCAGTCACACGTATATTACTAATAACTCAACATGTTAACTGATTCTTATTCCATCCAATCCAAAACTGAAACTGATTTTAATACTTGTATTACATTTAAAACAAGCTATACGTAATATGTGATCAAACATTTGCTTTTTCCTTTACCAAGGACTGATAAATCTGTCTGGACAGAGAGTAGCTATACACGCACGGTTATCTCCCCGTATTATCGATTACACATTCCTGTTTACTTGACAGTCTTATTTGTTGAGACAATTCTTACATTTTTTTGTAAAACGTTTGAAGAATACAAACAGAATCAAGTAAGTTGTTTACAGTATGATTTATACAGAAGCAATTAGTTGTATAAAGTATGATTTATACAGAAGCAATTAGTTGTTTACAGTATGATTTATACAGAAGCAATTTGTTGTATAAAGTATGATTTATACAGAAGCAATTAGTTGTTTACAGTATGATTTATACAGAAGCAATTAGTTGTTTACAGTATGATTTATACAGAAGCAATTAGTTGTATAAAGTATGATTTATACAGAAGCAATTAGTTGTTTACAGTATGATTTATACAGAAGCAATTAGTTGTTTACAGTATGATTTATACAGAAGCAATTAGTTGTTGTGTTTAATAGATTTGTCTCTAGAGCGCATAAATCAATAACGAAAGTTAAGGGGTTAGTTTTATTTATTACAATGTTACAGTACGTTGTTCCTATATGTACTTAATATCACTTACTCGTATATTTATTTTCCAGATTATATTCAAGATTTATAAAAAGTAACACGTATACATAGTTCACATTTCATATTATTTCTATTAATAACTACGTATGTACATTTTTTCAACATAAACGACATATGGTAAGTGGATATGGGATCAAAAATACTTTTAAAAGTGACAAAACGGCTCATTGAATGAACTACTGGTACAACCCAATCCTGATGTTGGTAAAATAACCCGAAACAATTTGAGAGGTTGCTAAGTCATAGTTATTAAATGGGGTAGGTGGGCCTCTTTGTAATATTGGCCCGAGATAGCCATATGGGTTCGAGGGCCTCATATTGCTATTAAGGGTCAATGTCACAAAGAGGCACACCGACCAGAGCTTTATACTATTCTTTTAATTAATAGTAATGATTGAACAAATGCAATTTATGTATAAAAACTAACGGGACGCTGTAAGTTTTAAAAAATCAAGATTGTCTTGTGTCCCTTTAAACTTGGCATTGACGGGTGTTTGTGCACGATATCAATGTTATGTATATGTAGCCGTATACTACCTTTGTGGATGGCTGACGGCCTGACATTTATTGATTTTGTTTAAAATGTTAAGTCAGATAACTTTACTCTACTTTACATGCTTTACATGAAAAAAGAATTGTGTTTAGTGTACCTACTTGCAGGGCTTTATATTTCAATTTTCAGCTGCTTGCTTTGTTTTGATTTATTTATTATAATTCAATTTAAACGACATATGGTAAGGAGATACGTATCATAGCAAATCATCTGCCGTACACGAAATGCATATAACAACTTACCAAATGGACAAGACGACTTATATAGCGTACTGCACAAAATGTAAAAGACCTACAGAAGGCAGCCGAGCCTTTCAATATAAGCATATGATCGATTTCAAAATCGCTAAACACACGGAAAGCTAGCCATTTCCCTTATTGTTTGTGGGTGGGGGCATACTCTGCCCAAACCTCGTCCCCCCACTCTGAAAATTGGGGTGGGGGAGCGAGTCCCCACTGTCCCCCACCATCCCCGACTCGGGTGTTTTAACGTATGCAAACTATGTTGTTATCTAGAGGAAGAATGGGTGCCTGTAAATCCGTGAAAACAGATATTAAAAATCGCTAATAAACAAAGAAATAAACAGTTTTCTTCAATTTAGAAGGACTTTATCATCAGACTTTCGCATTAAAAACCTGATTTGATAATTAACAATATACCAAACTCCATAAATATCCAAACAAATATCGCTCAAAAGTTCGATTGAAAAATACGTTTACGTGTCCACAAACATGACTTTTTAGACACAACTAGGAAATATATTCACTGGCGGGTGATCCGCGTTCGTCCTATCGCTCCGACGTGGTTTTATACGTTATCCGGGTTGTGGGTATGTAATGAAACGAATATGTGTTGGTATTACGTGAATATAATAATATTATTTATTTTCATCACGACTTGAGAAAACTCAAATAGTTTCTATGAAAATAAATCCTATATTCACTATAAACCAACAAATATCCTCTATATATACCTATGATTGCTCTATTTGTATGTGACTTGAGTGAAATAAAGAATTTGAATAATACTGGGTGTCAAGGCGGTCCCCTATGTAGGCTTATATAAAACATGCATTGCATGTACAGTTTCCTGGATTATGAATCGATAAAATGTATAAATAGTATATGTTTGCCTTGATCGTACATAACATATGTACATATGGGTTGGTAGCTCTTAATTCGACGCTCCAGTTTTGGGGTTTTGCATGGCTTGTTAAAGTCATTTATATTGTGTCTATAGAGTTTGGATTCTCAAAATACGTAAGTTATATATATATATATATATCTCGTTGTCAGTTTGCTTTTAAACTGTGAACATATGTTTCAAAATTTGGTTGTTGTTGTCGAGATAGCTGCTTTAAAAATGGCTGCTATACTGGATTATTTGCCAAAGCCAGCAATACTATTTTATAAGAAAGACAACTTTGTTTACACAAATAAGTTATTTTATAATGAAACTAAGTCTGTACTTGTTGTATTACTAATGGTATGTATATGCACATTACTAAGATAAAAGTGTTTATAAGCTTTAAAAAAATATACAGTTTACACAACCAAATAACGTGAAATGATGAAACTGTGCATGTAAATATCTCATTATCTAATATGTTTGATTGGTTTGCATATTGCATGATTTATTAGAATGTGTTTTTGTTTTAATTCTGTACATATAAAAGGTGTATAGTCTATAGAAGATAGATAGTTTGATAGAAACTATTTTATTTTAGTGTTAAAGACAAACTGTACATGCTTGACAGCGTATCATGTTAAAGTAGAGTATGCAGAGTGTATTGTAATCAATGTTAAAATAATATCCGAGTATATTGTAATCAATTTTAAAATAATATCCGAGTATATTGTAATCAATGTCAGAATTATATCTGGGTGTATTGTAGCCGATGTCATAATGATACCTGGTTATATTTTAATCGATGTCAATGATATCCGAGTGTATTGTAATCAGTGGCAGAATGATATCCGGGTGTATTGTAATCGATGTCAGAATGATATCTGGGTATATTGTAATCGATGTCAGAATGATATTCGGGTGTATTGTAGCCGATGACAGAATGAATGCCGGGTGTATTGTAGGCGATGTCAGAATGAAAGACGTGTGTATTGCAATCGGTGTTAGAATGATAACCTGGTGTATTGTAATCGATGTCAGAATTATATACGGGTGTATTGTAATCAATGTCAGAATGATATCCGCGTGTATTGTAATCGATGTCAGAACGATAACCGGGTGTATTGTAATCGATGGCATAATTATATTCATGTGTATTATAATCACTGTTAGAATGATATCCTCGTGTATTGTAATGGATGTCAGAATGATATCTGGGTGTACTGTAATCGATGTAATCGATGGAAGAATGATATACATGTGTATTGTAATCAACGTCAGAATGATGATCGGGTTTATTGTAATCCATATCAGAATGTCTTCTGTGTATATTGTAATCGATGTCAGAATTATATCCGGGTGTATTGTAATCAGTTACAGAATGATATCCGGGTGCATTGTAATCAGTGTCAGAATGATATTCGCGTGTATTGTAATGGATGTCAGTATGATGTCCGTGTATATTGTAATCGGTGTGCGAATGGTATCCATGCGTTTTGTAATCGGTGTCAGAATGATATACGGGTGTATTGTAATCGATGTCAGAATTATATACGGGTGTATTGTAATCAATGTCAGAATGTTATCCGCGTGTATTGTAATCGATGTCAGAACGATAACCGGGTGTATTGTAATCGATGGCATAATTATATTCATGTGTATTATAATCACTGTTAGAATGATATCCTCGTGTATTGTAATGGATGTCAGAATGATATCTGGGTGTACTGTAATCGATGTAATCGATGGAAGAATGATATACATGTGTATTGTAATCAACGTCAGAATGATGATCGGGTTTATTGTTATCCATATCAGAATGTCTTCTGTGTATATTGTAATCGATGTCAGAATTATATCCGGGTGTATTGTAATCAGTTACAGAATGATATCCGGGTGCATTGTAATCAGTGTCAGAATGATATTCGCGTGTATTGTAATGGATGTCAGTATGATGTCCGTGTATATTGTAATCGGTGTGCGAATGGTATCCATGCGTTTTGTAATCGGTGTCAGAATGATATACGGGTGTATTGTAATCAACGTCATATCCGGGTGTATTCTATTCAGTGTCATAATGATATCTGGGTATATTACATATTTGTCTGTGATTTGTATAGGAAATACTGGGAATAGAAAAGCTATATCTACTCGTTTGCTCTACTGGGAAATATCTCCCAGTGGGAGATATTTCTACTGGGAAATATCTCCCAGTGGGAGATATTTCCCAGTACGGAACATTGCTCGGCCTTTTCCGTCAGTGACGGGAACGCCAAATGACGTTCCGATTGTTTTACGGACGTCGTCGTCAGATTCTGTGTATTGTAATCAACGTCAGACTGATATCCGGGTGTATTCTAATCAGTGTCATAATGATATCTGGGTGTACTGTACACGATATCATAATGCTATCCGGGTGTATTCTAATCAGTGTCAGAATTATATCCGGGTTTATTGTAATCGGTGTCAGAATGATATGCAGGTGTATTGTAATCGGTGTCAGAATGACATCAGGGTGTATTGTAATCCGTGTCAGAATGTTATCCGGATAAATTCTAATCAATATAATAATGATATCCGGGTATATTGTAATCAGTTTCAGAATGATATCCGGGTAAATTGTAATCGATGTCACAATGATAACTTATATCAATGATATTCTTTGCTGACCGTCGATTTTATTTCACATGCCCCAGTAAGTTCTAAATGAGCCAAATCACACTTTTTCAAATTTTAAATCTACGCAGCCCAAAGGTATAAATCTAGGCCTAGTTATTTACGTTTCCTAAAAAAAATATGTTTCTAGTGGAGTAGCTGCTTTTAGGCACTGCAGACCCCGGCCAAAAACCTTTTCCCTGATATGTTCAAAAGTGTCTCCCCAACTCGTCAGAGTGCACCATTTTACCAGCGGAATTTTTTTTCAAATGTCGGTTGTTCTTATTGATTCAGCTTTTTAAAATAACATGACATGCTGTACACATAATTATAAATATTGAGAAATAACAGGACACATTTAAGAATGACTAACCAATCAGAATGCAGTAAATATGTGTATTGTTTGGAGTTTGTAATTATACATGTATATTGTAATCCATGGCAGAATAATATACATGTATATTGTAAATGTTGTTAAAATGATATCCATGTGTATTGGTCATTGATCGTCTCCATACATGTTGAAAATATTTTCTTGAAACTATACATGGTGCATTCAAAGTTGAATATAAGTGTCGATTCTTACGGATGGCGGGAGGTGTACAGTACTGGTTCTACCCAGGAAAGGCGGGTGGTCTGTCTCCACCACAAAAAATCGACCCTCATATATAACATTACATGTGTTGAAAATGAAACACCATACAAACAAACAAATAGATATTGTTGGCATTACGATTAATTAGATATTGCCTGGGTACTTTCTTATTTGCATTTTATATCAAAATATCAAAATTCATTGTTTAAATACTCCCTCCCACAGATACTGATGGGTTGTCTTTTTTCATGTTTCGGCGTTAAAATCAAATACGTATCATCTCTTTTTTTCTGTGTGTTATTTGATTATTCGTTTTAATATTGTATGTAACTTAATCCGTATATCTACAGTGTGTGTAAGATCGGCTTGAAACCTTTCAAGAAGAGGGGTATTATTTTAACATTCGCATAAAAAACAAGTCTTTCTTTTTCATATCGCTCCCAGTCCCTTTAAATGTAAATGATGTCTTTTTTATTAAAGATATCGAACTGGGACAATGGAAAAAAGTAGGATTTAAGGAAAAACGTTGTTTCTATATATGTTGTATACTACAACAAAGCCGGTATGTATTTTATTGCTATGTTTTGGTACACATCAGTTCGCATGTCAGCAGTTGGTACATAACTAACACCATTAAAATCATTAACTGCACTTACATTCTTTTGTTTCTGTGTCTTCCCTCTATTGGAACATGTTTGTATTGCTAAGCATTTGATGAAGGGCAGACGAATCTAATGCTTTGATGATTTTGAGCTAGACTTCATTTACATAGCGCTTCCTTGGCCGGATACTAAAGACCCTGCCTCTAAAACTCTCGCTTCTCACCGCTGCGGGTTCCAATCTCATTGTAGCTCGTATTGTCAAGTGAGAAAGTGTCGATTCTTACGGATGGCAGGAGGTATACTGTACTAGTTCTACACAGGACCAATGGGATGGTCTGCCTCTTCCATACATATAAAAATTGACCGTCATATATGGTGTTACATGTCTAAAAATTACGCAAAATACCATTCAAAACAAAAAATCGAATTTATTGAAACGATTGTTTTATTTAATATAGAAAGAACAGTTACCATCAAGTTTAAAACAGAAGCATGAACAGTTACAACTGAAGACGACAACGACATACGATAGCGACTTCGGCTTATTCTAAAGATACGTCACGGTTTATTTAATTTACGGCTCACACCACAATTAATTTTCACATAGTGTCCCATGTAACTTATTTTGTTCGTGGCATAAAGATAAAGACAATTTACAGCTTGACTTTAGGCTTAAAATTTTCATTGATCCAATATCTGCAATTTAAAATATAATTAACAAATATTTACCAGGGTCCGTATTCATCAAGCTTCTTAGTAATATATATAAAATATAATTAACAAATATTTACCAGGGTCCGTATTCACCAAGCTTCTTAGTAATATATATATATATGTAAAATATAATTAACAAATATTTACCAGGGTCCGTATTCACCAAGCTTCTTAGTAATATATATATCTATTTAAAATATAATTAACACATATTTACCAGGGTCCGTATTCATCAACCTTCTTAGTAATATCTTAAGTCATTTTTTTTCATTTTTTAAACCCCTTTTTCTATCGATTTAAGACGTTTTCTCAATATTGTTAATAAGGTGATGGATAATAAAACCCGCAACTAAATATGTATCTTAAAATATATGGTTTGTAGTGTCCCTTAGAGGTTAACAAGGATATTTAAAAATATGTGAAAATCTTAAGTTTTGACTTAAGTAATAAAATTATGTTCTACTAAAGTTGCTTTATCAATACGGGCCCTGGTTGATATATTTTAAATCTCATTTGTATGCGACCCCTACATAAATTACGAAATTCATACACTATTTAGCTGAAAATTGACTGAACCGCATGTCAATATGGGATTTGCTGTAGCATCTGTCTTTTACACTACAAATGTATGCTAAAGCAAAGAAAATCTTTCTTTATTTTTTCAAATTAAAAATTGCCTAAAATGGAGAAAAATATTATTTTCAGTTTCCCTTTTGTCCCACGCATATTCAATAACGGTCCTTGAGCTTTCAGGTGGGATTATAGAGGTGTGAGGTGTAACCACCATTATAGAGGTGTGAGGTGTAACCATCATTATAGAGGTGTGATGTGTAACCACCATTATAGAGGTGTGAGGTGTAACCGCCATTATAGAGGTGTGAGGTGTAACCACCATTATAGAGGTGTGAGGTGTAACCACCATTATAGAGGTGTGAGGTGTAACCACCATTATAGAGGTGTGAGGTGTAACCACCATTATAGAGGTGTGAGGTGTAACCACCATTATAGAGGTGTGAGGTGTAACCACCATTAATGTGGTGTGAGTTTAAACCACCATTATAGAGGTGAGAGGTGTAACCACCATTATAGACGTGTCAGGTGTAACCACCATTATAGAGGTGTGAGGTGTAACCACCATTATAGAGGTGTGAGGTGTAACCACCATTATAGAGGTGTTAGGTGTAACAACCATTATAGAGGTGTGAGGTGTAACCACCATTATAGAGGTGTGAGTTGTAACCACCATTATAGAGGTGTGAGGTGTAACCACCATTATAGAGGTGTTAGGCGTAACGATAAAAGAGGTGTGAGGTGTAACGATAATAGAGGTGTGAGGTGTAACCACCATATAAACAAACTATGCTCGTGGATCTTACTCGACTTACCAATAGGTCGGGAGGATGGGGGCAAGGAGGGGTCTTATAACAGAATAATAGAGGTGTGAGGTGTAATCACCATTATAGAGGTGTGAAGTGTAACCACCATATAAAAAACTATGCTCGTGGATCTTACTCAGCTTACCAATAGGTCGGGAGGGCGGGGGCAAGGAGGGGTATTGTAACAAAATAATAGAGGTGTGAGGTGTAACGATAATAGAGGTGTGAGGTGTAACCACCATATAAAACAACTATGCTCGTGGATCTTACTCGACTTACCAATAGGTCGAGTGAGTGGGGGCAAGGAGTGGTCTTGTAACAGAATAACGACGAATAGAATTTGATGATAACAGATAAGAAATAATTAAAATTTATAACAGCAAATACATCAATTTTACGTATGATACGTTTGCTGGGGACGGGGAAACCTTTTTCTCATGACTCGATACAGATTGTAGATAACATAATTATAGAAACAAAAGATAAATTTCGCCAAAAACAGATAAAAAATAAATTAAATAACAGATGACAGTTATTAGTATTTCGCCATAAAAGATAACAAAATATACAATTCGTCAATAACACAACACCTTTACAGAAATACAGAAATAACCCTCTCGTCTCTCTCCCACCCCAAACACCCCTTCCACCACCCTCCCTCTAATAAGATAGTGTTGATTTTTTTCATCTCAGTCAAGTTTATATATCATACACACTTCTCTTTCAATTTATAGTAGTGTATCGTCTGTCCAGGAAGTCATCACTTTATCCGAAATTTTATACAGGCCAGTCATTCATTATCAGAACTAAAATCATGAGAAATAAATAGGATATATTGCATATAAGATTATGAAACAAGAATCACAATCTCTCCGTAGTCTTTAATACCAGTAACACGACTTATATGACAATATTTTATACCAGGGTGAGATATGTATGTCTTCACTGAGACAAGCTGGACGCTCTGTTATATCACCATAGTATGTAATACCAGTCCCACATCTAACATTACAATATGCTATACTAGGGTGACATAATTCTGTCCTGACTAAAACTAGTTGTTCGTTCGATTATCTCACCGTAGTATGTAATACCAGTCCCACACCTAATATTACAATATGCTATACCAGGGTGAGATAATTCCGTCTTCAATGAGACAAGCTGTACGCTCGGTTATCTTTCCATAATATTTACTACCTATTACAATATGCCATACCAAGCATAGCGATAATTCGACCTGACATAGTATATTTATAGAACATACACATCTGCCTGTTAGATCTGAAGAGAGCCGAACATTTAGTTGTGGAGAAAATCATTCTTATTTGTGCAACAAGTGTGAAAATTACAACCATTATAAAGTAAGTTGATACGTGCTTACATTATTTTCGTAAAAAACTTCAATATAATGGAATAGTTACATTTCAAATCGGTAAAAGCGATAAAGAAAATAATTGTATACTATTAATGACACAAGACGTGGGTTTATAATTATTTAGACTGGCTACTGTATGCGACTAGCTTATATTTTTTTACAATCACATTTATAGAAATCAAGATCGTGTCACTTGTTGAAGTTATATACTTATCTTCAAAAAAAAAAAGGAAAAATAATTTCAATAACGAAAGTACAATGTACATGTACTTAATACGCATTTTCTGAAAACAAAGTCACGTGCCGTGTTATCAAGTTGCGGAACGCCGGGCGGGTGGACGGTTTTCGTATAATATCAAACATTAACTTGCCTGTGTCACTTATTGGAATCACCAGGGAGTATTTATAAATTATATAGTAATTATAATTACTCCCTGTAACTGTATACTTAGCTTAATGAACTGTAGCAATACATACATTCAATAACGAAAGTACATAGTAATTATTTATGAAGGTGAATGTATGGTTTTTCGAATGATTTATATCGATTTGGAAATGTATTTGACAAACAATGTATTGGTTTGGTGTAAGTAGGTCAAAGATAAAATCCATTGCAAACCCACTGACAGTAATAAGTCACGCATTATATCAATGCTACCTAGATATTTAAACTATATTGATGTTTGGATTTAAGGCTTGTGTACCCTTATTTGTTTACAATCCCATCGATACTGCATTTAAAAAGATAGACATTACAACTCAAATTCTCCTGAATATGTATGCATGCAACTTCCAGTTTTATCTAAAAAGGGTCACACTCTTATCTAAACAGGGTTTCCGATTATGAACAGCCTCAATAAAACCGAGTCTGCTGCTTTTCTCTATTGTTTGTGCATTTTGCTTCCAACGGATATGTTTTTCAGTATTTATTGACGTTCATACTAGCGTTTGTTTACTGCTGTGTGGCGGCTAGAAAAAGTCGCCCGACTACAATCAGTAGTGTTAGTACTTACCGATCTTTTAGGATCATCAAGCCCAGTCTGTTTGGTTAAAAAGTAGAATACCGCTTAATCGGTACTAGGTGGTGTTAGAGGTGTTGCAAATTACATTAAAATATATAAAAGTAGAACAGGAAATATAGCATTCAAGGACCACAGACAATGCATGGAAACAAACAACAATTAAAAGGATATATATAATACAAGGTATATTACGTCACAAACATAAAATTGGTGAAAATAGGGCCACCACATTGGTACTGCCAGTGGCTCAAAAGGACGCTGAGGTTTAAAACCAGGTTCTAGGGTGCATCAACAAAAGTATGAAAGGAGAAATTTGGAAATCGTCGAACACGATAAATACAAAAAATATTGCAGTCTCGGTTTGATTGAGACTGTTCATGAACGGTAGTGAAAAGTGCTTGCTACAGTTCACGCCCTCTAGCCCCGGGTTGAGCAAAACTCAATATTTAAAATGTCAATAGTACATAAACTTGAGCCATCTCGAAGATGGTATTCATATGACGGTGAACGGGAAACTTCAATGAGGTGTTTTTACACCATTCCATGACCAGCGACGTATGGTCCCAGTTTCTAACGAAACGCTATGCCCTAAACGAGAAAATAGTGGGCGAAATAAACAAAATAGAATTTAGGTGGGAGTAATGCATACGAAGCCTGCGCGTCACAGGTAACAGTCAAAGGACTAAATTAAAAAGCAGGCAATATATCCTAAAGGTGATTAAACAATACTAAGAACCTTTGAAGTCTGGAGTAGTGGAACCAGCTATTCGAAATTCAAGTAAGAAACCAAAAGTATTTGAGAATGTACCACCGATATCTGTAAATATCGGGCTCAGCGATCTCCAAAACATGACTCAGTACTTTTAAGCCGAGTCTGCTACTTTTCGCTGTTGTTTGTGTTTGTTGTTTTCAAGGGATCCCCTTTCCGTATTTATTGGCATTCACGCTAGCGTTTGTTTAGTTCTGTGAGGTGGCTGTAAGTAGTAGTATTACTTGATGGACCTTTGGGATCACCAAGCTCAACAGTTTGGGCTGTTAAGTAGAATAACGCTTAAATTGGGTGTCAGAGGTGTTGCAAATTATATAACCTCTCATGAATACTTTGTCTCTTGTTTATCTGCTGCTTCAAAGGGATGGCGGGATAGAAAAGATTAAAAAAGCGTCTAAAACGTTCTCGCCTCTCACCGCTGCGGGTTCGAATCCAACTGGGAGTTGGGTTTTTCAAGTGAAAAGGTGTCGATCCTTACGAATGACTTGAGGTATAAAGTACTGGTTCGATCCAGGAAATATTGAATGGTTAATGGGTGATTTTGGCTGACTGTGTTCTATGAAGCTATTTTTCCTGTTCGACATGTATATATACTTTTCCGAACACATCCTCCAATTACATTAAAATAAAAATATGTAGAATGGGACATTTAACTAAACTTCTCGGCTACATAACTACAGAGTTGTTGCGAATTCTGCTGTAGACAACCCATATTTCGCTGTTCATTGTTTTTTGCCTGCACTCAAGTAGCACCTGCAACAATACAGGGATGATACCAAATGAACATGACATAACAATGACATGAACATGAATTCTGAGGAATTCTAAACGTCTGTCAGGACATGCATTGGCCATAATATTATTCTAATCTTGATCATCTTCGACGTTTGATTGTAAATACAAACATCTTGACCAGTTGTGCAGAAACAAATTTGAAACTGGAAACACGGAACAGTATTTTTGTATTTTAATTAAAGTATTCCTTATCATCCGCATTTAGTTTATCGATATAATGTTGAAGTTTCCCTTTTTGTTTATATATAAATGTATTGTCTGTCTGCCTTTCTGTATATCTTGGATAGCGGGTGTTCCTCTCTCAGCCAGTCAGAAACCTTGCAAGAATCAAAATTTGTTGAGGATGTCCTCTCTAGACATTTGTCCTGAAAACAAGCAAGCGTCGCAGATGATCTAGACTAATATTATTCTTGCTCGGGAGTCACATATTGATAAGAATGAACACACATAAAGCGTCCATATCGAACGGTACTGTCTGTTAATACCCACATATAAACACATGTTATCAATACAGAAACGAGGGTAAGACGGTATGGGTGAAAGAGACATTAGAAAGTGAGAACATGCACTAAAACATGAGAAAATGGATTTAATCAGTTTAAAGAAAAAGTGCAACAAACCAATCTAGAAATTGGTAATACATTCTTAAGTTCGTAAACAAGTCTTGTGCAATTGTCTTTAATATAATAATATCACGCGAGACTATTGTTTAGGTTTAAGATCAAGGGTTCAGTGCAAATATATTGTATCTCCTTCTTTATTTATATGTAGTTACAATAGTTTTTCGCTGACCCCTCGAGATAAGAGTGTTTTCTTCTCATTAATCATTAAAGGAAAGTATTAAACATTCAAACATGACTGGAGAGTAAATGAGTAAACATTACAGAAAAGCAAAACATTAAATATTACAGGAAAGCAAACCAGGAAATATTACAGGAAAGCAAATCAGTAAACATTACACGTAAACAAATCAGAAATCAGTAAACTTTACAGGAAAAGAAATCAGTTAACATTACACGAAACCATATCAGTAACATTACACAAACATGACAAAAGCAAATCAGTAAGCATTGCAGGAAAGCAAATCAGTAAACATTGCACGAAAGCAAATCAGTAAACATTACAGGAAAGCAAATCAGTAACATTACACGAAAGCAAATCAGTAAGCATTGCAGGAAAGCAAATCAGTAAAAATTGCACGAAAGCAAATCAGTAAACATTACAGGAAAGCCAATCAGTAAACATTACACGTAAACAAATCAGAAATCAGTAAACTTTACCAGTTTACAGGAAAAGAAATCAGTTAACATTACACGAAACCAAATTAGTAACATTACACGAAAGCAAATCAGTAAGCATTGCAGGAAAGCAAATCAGTAAACATTGCACGAAAGCAAATCAGTAAACATTACACGAAAGCAAATCAGTAACATTACACGAAAGCAAATCAGTAAGCATTGCAGGAAAGCAAATCAGTAAAAATTGCACGAAAGCAAATCAGTAAACATTACAGGAAAGCAAATCAGTAAACATTACACGAAAGCAAATCGGTAAACATTACAGGAAAGCAAATCAGTAAAAATTACACGAAAGCAAATCAGTATATATTACAGGTAATCAAATCGGTAAATATTACAGGAAAGCAAATCAGTAAACATTACATGAAAGCAAATCAGTAAACATTACACGAAAGCAAATCGGTAAACTTTACATGAAAGCAAATCAGTAAACATCAGTAAATACTGAAAAGCAAATCAGTAAACATTACATGAAAACAAATCAGTAAATATTACATGAAAGCAGATTGACAAAAATTACACGAACGAAAAATAAGTAAACATTACACGAAAGCAAATCAGTAAACATTACAGGAAAGCAAATCAGTAAACATTAAATGAAAGCAGATTGATACAATTTACACGAACGCAAAATAAGTAAACATTACAGGAAAGCAAATCTGTAAACATTACAGGAAAGCAAATCAATGAACATTACACGAAAGCAAAATCAGTAAACATTACAAGAAAGCAAATCAATAAACATTACAGGAAAGTTAATCAGTAAACATTACAGGAAAGCAAATCGGTAAACATTACACGAAAGCAAAATCAGCAAATAAATATTACAGGAAGCATTTAACAATACAGAAAAGCAATTAACTTTACTGTAAAATATTTAACTAAGAGCGAAGCTTTACACAATACAGGAAAGCATTAAACTTTACAGGTAAGCATTCGGCATTACATCAAATCAAATCATTAAGCATTACAGGAAAGCTAATCATTTAACATTACAGTAAAACATTTAACATCACAGCAAAGTATTAAACATTACATTAAAGCATTTAACATTACATGAATGAATTAAACATACAGGAAAGCATTCCATGACAGCATTTAACATTACAAGAATACATTAAACATACAGGAATGCATTACAGGATAGCATTAAACATTCCAAGAAATCATTAAACATTACTGGAACTTATTACACATAACAGCAAAATATAACATGTAACAAACATTACAAATTACATTAAAGTATCAAGCATTAAAGGAAAGAAAAAACATTAAACATTGCAGGAAAGCATTAGACAACATGTGAAGGCAGTACATATTCATGCATTAAACATAACATAAAAACGTTATATAATATAGGAAAGCATTTAAACTTACAGAAAGATATTGTTACAAACATTACAAATTACATGAAATTATTAAACATTACAGGTAAGCAAACCATTATTACACAACGCAGGAAAGCATTATGCATTATAGGAAGGCAGTATATATTAGAAGCATTAAACATTACATGAAAGCATTAAACATAACGTTATAGCAAAGCATTAAACTTTGCAGAAAGTTATTAAATATTTCAATAATGCATTACATATTACACATACTAAACAGTACAGGAAAGCATCAAATATTACACCTCATTAAACATTACATCAAACCATTAAATAGTAAAAGCATTAAAGCAGAAATTTGTCCTAAATCAACAAATCCGTTGTTGATATGTTTTTAATTATCAAATATCATTATAAATACGATGGTAACTATGCTATTGATGTATTTTTAGTGAAAAAATGTTTTTAAAGATAAAAACCGAAAAGACGAACAGGCTATGCTAAAAAATTGAAAAAAAATCAAAGGGGGAAAACTCTGTCTCGTTAAACCGGAAGTGACGTCATTGGGAATAAAACGAAACCATTTGTACATAGGGAAAGCACGCAAAAACAGTATAGTGTGTGTGAAAATGTCGGAATTAAGCGACTATGATGCTGAGTCAGATGAAATGCCCATGATAAGAAGGTTGCACAATGTGCAACCTTACGATTTTGAGCCAGAATTCGTGTCTGAGGATGAAAATACCTCGGATTCATCAACCGATGGCGATGAGGAAGTTGAACGCGGTGCAGGTCATCGAAATTCTGAAAGTCACCAGCAACGCTGCAATATCTCGGTACATTTACACTAAGCGCGAAATGCAGTATATTCCGAATGAATGGACATGGTCTAATACTTGTACATTAATACGAGCGTCAGAGTATAAGGACTTTATTTTTGCCGAAAAATAGACATTGAAAAAATATATTTAGAGTCTAGTAAGTATAATTGATAAATAAATAAATGTAACAGCATCTAATTCCTATAGTATTCTATATACCATAAGTCCCCGCCGCCTCCGAAACAGTCTATAGTGGTGTATGAGATTCGGATTTGCAGTATGACACGCTCTCCACGTGCCGCCAAATAACAATATACCACACAGCGACTAATCAACTATTGCGGTGCCCTATTGAAGTACAGCCTAATCATGGTACAAACGTCGGTATATGACAAAATCACGCACCATTTAGGGAAACGTAGTTTTATGATATGCCTACATTTCCTGTATATTGCAATTCCGTGAGCGGTGCAATACCGCCGCGGCGAGCCGCGTATTGCACAAGACGGATATATGATGCGTGAGAAACTAGTTAGTTCATCGCGCACGAAGATGATCTAAATAATATAGTCAAATGTATTTTGAGCACGACATAATGTATTATGTACATGTAGAGATCGAAAAAACAGACCTAACAATTTTTTTATTTAGAATATAAAGTATATATATGCTTGTAAAGCACTTATTTTACTTACTGCATGAGGTAAAAGCCGTTATTGTTGTTGTTTTGCCATACAACATTACTGAACTAATATAATAGCTAGTAACATTATCAATTTTCTGCGTTTTAATAGACATCCATAAAACATTTTGTCATTATTTTCAAATCCAGAGACCGATATATAACTCTATATAAATCTATAACACTATTGGCAGAAGAAGGTGTATAATTTAAAACAAAACAAAAAAAAAATAATACAAAATATATATTGAAACAACGACAGTGTTTATTTCACCGAATTCATTTACATTCATATGCTAAACCTTTTTAGCGATCTTTTGAAAAAGACGGCTACATTATATTAGCGCCGTTCACGTAAGACGCATGCATCTAATTCAACAGCTAATCAATCACGATGTACAGATCTAAGACTATATACCTTTCTACAATTTATCATACACATACCCGAGGAATTACTAAGATAACTGAACAAAAACTTCTATCTTACCTCATTTAATAATTTCTTCCTCAACGCCGGTCGAATCGGCGAATAAAACTTGCTCGGAGACGGCGGGGTTAGGCACTTCTCATTTTTGTAGGAAAATATTGTTGGTATCGCTGTTGTTTTTAATCTGCATGGCCGTCTGTCCTTCAAATTCATTGAAAATGAAACCAAAGGATGGATTTCCCACGAATCCAACTCAAAGTGTTTACTACAAACTCGCGCGTCTTTCGAAGGTTCCCATTTTTTTTGACGCGACGGGCGATTTTCGTCGACAGCGGTCCACCCACAATTCAAATCGTAATCTATCATTAACCTGATTAGGAAAACGAAAAAAACTGATGTTATTAGATTGTCCTTTTTTATGCACACTTTGACACCCAGCTACAGCACACGGCATTTTTAACACGTACCATAAAACTTAATCCTACATAGACAATACTATACAACTCAATGCGACACCGCTGATCGTTTGGTACCAATGACGTCACAGGATCACGTGACACTTACCTGTCTTCAAAAAGGGCGAAACTCAAGCGTGTGCGCTATGAGATAAAATTGCCTTCTGTGAAAAAACGGGACAACCAATAAGTGTAATATTTGAACAGATTGTATATTATATACATATATTTCAGAATATATGCTCAAAAAACACGCTAAATTTCACCTTTAAACATTACACGAACGCAGAAAACATTATAGGAAGCGTTGAACATTACATGAAAGCATTAAACATTACAAGAAACCATTAAACATTACAAAAAAGCATTAAACATAACATGAAACCATTAAACATAACATGAAACCATTAAACATTACATGAAACCATTAAACATAACATGAAACCATTAAACATTACATGAACGCATTAAACTTATAGAGGAGAATTAAACAGGAAACACTGAATATTACAAGCATTATTCATTACAGTAAAGCATTAAATATTACAAGCATTATACATTACAGTAAAGCATTAAATATTACAAGCATTAAACATTAAAGGAACGCATTAACCATCACGGGAAAGCACAGAAGTTGTATCTAATATTTACAGTTATTCGTTTTACGGTGTTGGTTTTTGACAGTTTTCATTGTTTAAGATCCAACTATATCAATTCAAATTTCACTTTTTGCGTAACGGTGGACACATGAGATATTAGCGAGGTTTTGAATAGTTTTCAATGTATTTGATTCGACTTAGTCTGCTGAATTTAATTTGTACAGCTTATAGTGATATTAGAAAGAAATATATGAGAAAATACTGCAAACAGAGGTCAAATATGTTTAAATGTGTTACACTGCTACACTCTTCAAAAAAGAAAGAACTTTTTAATTTAAGTAACTATTTGTCACAGGCGTTTACTGTCAGATGTTCCAAATAATATTTCATAAAACATATTCAAGTACATTCTCACATAAATTGTTTTTATATCCTTGGATTATTCAAAATGTGTGATTGATATGATTATTGGTTATTAAAAGGATCGACAACGTGTTTTACTGCAAATAACATATCTGCCAATCAGTTTTATTTAAACTTTAAAGCCATTAATAACCCGGATAGTCAGTTTTATCAAGTGGACGAAGATATAAGCTATTTCAATGAGAGATACCTTAACGGCGAACTTCAAGTATTGTTCGAAGAACTCGACGTAACAATAACGGAACAAGAGCCAATTAAATGCATTAAGCAGCTTCGAAACAATTCCAGTAGCGGGCCAGACTTTTTACTTAATGAATTTTATAAACATGGACCGGAAGCTCTTTTACCTTACTTGCATAAAATATTCGACACATGTTTATCTCGAGGCTATTTCCCAGATTCATGGAGTGAGGGCTATATTAGCGGCGATTCAAGGAACCCAAGCAATTATAGGGGTATAACACTCCTGAGTACTATGGGAAAACATGTTTCTATGTTACTAAACAACATATTAACACAATGGGCAGAGCAGTATCATGTCTATACTGAGGAACAGGCAGGCTTCCGAAGGGGAATGAGCACCATAGATAATGTTTTTATATTGCATGGGCTAGACATAGGCTAGAAGTTCAGACAGGGCGATGGAAAAAACCGAAAAGGGTCCCATACGACGGTAGAACGTGTACACAATGTAATTTGTTAAAAGACGAATATTAAGAAGTTATTAAACGGCAATGGTGTGCCCAAACTGGATATTGGCGCACCTAGTGAGATATTGGCACTCGAGTTAAAGCCCTGGTGCCAATATCTCAGTAGGTGCGCCAATATTCAGTTTTGGCACACCATTGCCGTTTAATGAGTTTTTTATTGCATACATTCTACGATGAAACAAAAAGACAATAGGAATATCTTTTAATGAATGCCGTATAGTGAGTTTCTTTATTGCATACCCTTTACGATAAAAGAAAAAGACTATATAATTAACTTTAGTGAATTCAATGGCATAAACACAAATAAATATATGTTATACATTGTATATAAACAACGCAGCAAACCAGTTTGTGGGAGTTTTCTTCATTTTCTACAAAGATTATAGGAAGATGATTAATTCAGTCTAGAATAAAGCATAAATATCTCGAGCTATTTTACTTGAATGGAATATTAACAGCAGCATTGAATGTACAGTTTGTGAATAGATTTTCAGGGTGTATTCTCTTCCCGTTCACTTTTAATGATCCATCAGGGTTTTGAGTAATTGAAAGATCGACAATCTGACCCACAGGTGCATTCGTTTCATTTTCAAAACGGTATATGGTTTGTAGAGTATCTTCAATATCTGGAGAAGCAGTAAACATCTCTTCGTCAATCACTTCGTCGTTATCAAACATATTTGCTGGTCTGGACACCCCGACTGAGTTATCTCCATCCGCTCCCACTCTGTGCAAAACGTTTGACATATTCATCTGTTTATTTAGATTTACAGAATTGTAATGGTTCAGACTCATAAGGTTGTTATGACCGGAAAGTTGGGCCACCTCTATGGCTGGGACATGTACATCTAATAATTGTGTAATGTACGTTTTCCGTCTTGAATGGTTTGTATGGTTACCAGACAGTCCAGCGCTTTCGCTCATTCTCTTGGCTATTTGACCTAATGTATTTTTTCCCATTGGCGAGTTCAAGAACCACTTTGAACTCTTCATTCCTTTTCCATAGTTGGGGTTTTCAGAAAGATAAAACTTTACATCCTGTACATTCATTTCCTCTGGCCGCTTACTTGAATAGCTTTTATGCAACTTTACTGGGCAGTATTGATCGCCTGTATTAATATAATTAAAACTCTATAAAATAAGAACTGAACTTATATTGTTTTGCAAACATAACCTGTTAATATCTATTTATTTACCTATTTGTTTTATCTATTAATTCTCGTTTATTTTATGTGTTCAGACTAAAGAAAACGTTAACTAAGATGTTATCAAGCCATGTATATAGAGACAATTGACTGAAGCATTTCCGATTAAATATGAATACTTTTTATTTCTCCTTTTAGTTGTGTGTGGGTGTATTTGTTTTAATGAAAGAAAGACAAACTACCATGTTGGGCAAACATCTTCAGTTGGAATTGCCTTGGATCACTATCAGCTCCGTTCCTCGTCTTGGTTGCCCTCTCAGTAAAAACAACATATTCCTTTAGCTCTAGATCCCCTACAGCATCGTTTGGTGTTCTTGTCTACCATGGTTAGGTGTTCTTGTCTACCACGCAGACCAAAATGGATGGTATTGTACAGCCACATCGCATTTATAAGAGCCTCCGGGTTTTCTGAAATAAAACATAAAGTAGACTTTTTAAAAACAAACCATATGGAACAATATATCCATTTATTCAGAAATACAGCAAAGAAGTATATCTATAAAGACTATATACATAAAGATATAAGTAAATAAAATGGAACGCCCCGTTGAATCCGCCACTGATAATAATAGAATTACGTCAAGTCGTGACGCAACATAAAATCGTCATAAAACTGGTAACGTTGTTTGGCATTGACTTTGTCTTTGTCATTTTTTCTGTCAACGTTTGTGCTAGAGAAAGAAACTCCGCAACTGGACTATTTGAGAGAATAAAATAACTTCAAAGGTAGGCCATTTATTATTTTAGAATACATTGTAGGGCACATAAATGTTATCTACATGTCGCCAGTTTATGTGAATTTATGTTAGAGGTTCAATGCAGTCACTATTGTTTGGGGCTCTTGTTTCAACCAACGATTTTTTCGGCGATAATTTCATTAATATACGATCAATCAGTAAAGGCAATACATCGATCTGTAGATCTTTTTTGATGGTAAAGGAAAATTCACAGGAGCAAGCTTACCCTTTCAGTATATATATACAGCAATCAAGTTATGAAATCCCCCATTCTGTTTTGACCTCCCAATTCTATAAACAAATCGGCTGCGTGAAGTTGCATAGAGGCTTGCATTGATTTGGGTCAGTCTATTTAGGTAGTGAAGGGTATATTGATTGCTGCAGTAATCTAAAGGTGAAGTATTGTGTTATTTCACGTGGTGCTTAAATTAAGCTATCCTTGTTGTTGTTTAAGTAAAGCTATGTGGAGAGTTTTGGGTTTTATTATTATGTACTATCATTTTAAGCTGTTAAGATTAAAAATATAATATAACAATACATATAAAGTGAAAGGGGGTGGAGAATGGGTTTTAAGTTGAATTTTTATAATATCCGAAAGAACTGGGGCGTAGCTAAATGCATTTGTTGAATGTACATGTCATATACTTTGTGGGATGGGAGTTGAGTGTCATTTATTTTAAGGCCATTACTTTTAGATTATTTGTTTTACAAATCATCAAGACAAAGAATTGCTGTAGGAGGAGGGAAAAAAATAAGAAAAAAATGGAAACACTATTTTTTTATTTCGTTGTTTGTTATAAGGTTTGTGTTTCTTTGGAAAGGAAAAGCGAACGAAATGCTTACAATCTGGGAGGAGGAGGCAAAAAACACAATAAACTATCAAATCCTCCAAGGAAAAATAAAATTCCTAATTTCGTTTTGTCGATGGAGGGTTCGTAAAACGAATTATCAAAAAATAATGGCCTAAAAATTAAAATGGAAACATTTTCTGAATGCACTAAGAGAAAACTAAAACAAATGTTTTCCATGTACTATTATCTTGCTAAAACAAACATTTATCTGGGGTTTTTTACCGCTAAAATTATTTGCATGTAAGTATACGGTTCTTACTTATCTCATATCCTGATTCGCTCCTCAGACAGAACCCAATATACTACCAACATTGGGGACTACCCTGAACATGTTATGGTGGGAATTGAACCATAAATCTAATTTACCCGGGTGCACCCGTTTCTGTTCTACCCACAGCGGGGAAATAATTGATAGATGTATACTTATTTAGCGTGTATCCTCTCAGTTATTAATAATATCTTTTTTTTCCCTGACATAAAATTTCTAAACGTGCATTAAACTGGAAGGGGGTGGGGCGTGGTGGAGGGTGTTGTTACATACTATATATTTCGTATGCAGGCTTTTTGTAATAACGTTTCGCAAAAAAAATGAAAAAATGAGGGTGTAATGGGATTGGGCCGTTGTTTTGCAGTGTGTGCGCAGTTGTATACTATGCATACTGATAGCTTCACAACTGCAATTCTTTTAATACTGGGAGCTCGGCTTGTAAGTGAGGAAGTGTCGATTCTTGCGGATTGCGGGAGGTGTACAGTACTGGTTCTATGCAGGAAAGGTGGGTGGTCTGCCCCCACCACAAAAAAACACCATACAAACTAACAAATAATATTTAATGTGGTTGTTGACGAGTGTATCTTTCTTGGGTACTTAGCTACTTGAGCTGCAACGTTTTGTTTTATACGCTTGTTGTTTATTCCCCGGAGCTGGTGCTTGGGTTGGGGCATGGTGGGCGTGGGTGTGGGTGGGTGTGGGGGTGGGGCTGTGGGAGGCATAACTAGAGGATTAGACAAAACCGAACTTCTGTTAGGCGGGAATGGGTCTTGAAGATAATATCCGTACTCACTACCCAACCCCCCCCCCCCTCTCCCCCCCCCCCCACCAACACTACCACCCCCTCCTCGACCACCCCAACTAACCCTGCTCAAAGAAAGTTTTTTGTAAGCCCAGAATATACCTCTAGAAAATTTACAGAATGATCTCAAGTTTTTCTGTTTTTTTTTTTAAAATACCTCCCCTGAAATTACGTGGCTTACCACTCCTAAAACATATAAGAACAAATGGAGAAAAAAATGTCGACAGCCCCATCCCACCCCCTCCCCCAAACCCCACCTTTACCCCTTTCACACATACTGCTGCTAATTTGTTTGAACATGTCGGGGGAAAACTTGCCATAAGAAAAAAAGTGTTTCAATTTTAAAAAAAATTGAATCCACCCTAGTGCAAAAATAGAATGTTTCACGACGTGACGTCATGATGCGCCATATTGGAAAACCAGTAAAACAAATGCATGCGTTTGGATGGGGATTATTTAAGAAGTACAGACAATTCCAGACAAGGTCATTTTGAAGTTGGTAAAATGAATTTGCCATTAACACCAAAAAAGACAAACATACCGAGGTTCAGCTTTCATCGATTGATCGTATATTAATGAAGTAATTACCGAAAAACCTTTGGCTGAAACAAGCGACCCAAACAATATAGAAAAAACAACGTCACACTCAAAGTATGTTTAAAAGTGTACTGTATGGCGGATGAATTGAAATGACTGTTGTTTAACGGCTCATCAATAGAGTATAGGTTATTTAGAGCCACCCCAGAGAGAGGGGAAGGATACATAGGAATCCGGGAATCGTGCCCTACTCTTATTATCGAATAGATTCCTATGGTTCTTTAACGTGATCGGAGGATAGACCGATACAAGGGTATGGTTGATGAAGTTAACTTATCTATATCATAATACATGTAGATATATTACCACCTCCAAGAAGAGATTTATCTCGAAGTTTGTTCAGTTCTTCGTCTGTAAATGGATGTGCTCTCTTTTTGTTTTGTTACCACGTCCTTCTTGTTAAAGGCCTTTCTTTTTACTGAAAAGAACATCTCCTGAGTGCTTGACGGCACCGTCTATTGTAAGGCTGTGTCCGTAGTTATTGTCTGCCAAATGGCGGTTGATGCTAGATTGCAGAGTTTTTAGGGATTCCGGCTCGAACTCATTTCCATTTGAGCATTTTACACCTAGAAACATTTGTACTAGTAGGACATTTAGTTCATTGGTGGTATGTCGAATATCTCACGGTACTCACTAACATAATTTAGCCATTCCTTTGCTCTTTTCACGTCATATCTTGTTTTTGCCACGGTGTTGGCATTTTTCATTTTATTTTATGTACTCGATAGTTTTCACTTCCGTAAACTGCACTTTTCTTTGATTATCTATGGATCTATAAAGCGACATCAATCGGTTCGCAAGTAATTGAAGCGTACGATTTCCTTGAACGGACATTTTAAACTGCTATGTGAGGCTCGCGCTCGGCATCTGGTGCCACGATGTTTGACTGGGCGGTGCTTTTTTGATAGCCTAAAGGTTACCATTTTAGTAAAGAAAACACATACGCATTCGCGGGCCCAAAACAAGTTATTGACAGTTTGCCAATAACTTTTGTTTGGCACTGTGCGACAAAAACAGGTTATTGACTCAGTGCCAATTTATCTTATTGGCGCAGTTGCATGTAGATGCAGTGATATTGGTCAGGGTAAGAGGGTACAGGATATTTTCCTTCATTAATTTGTTACTATTTATAGTAAGGTATGCAATAACACTTTGTAATAGAATGTAAAAACTACAATGAATTCAGAAATATATTTATAAAACAATACTTTTGGAAAATCCTAGATTCATGAAATTGAAACAATTAATGAAGCATGAAATTTAGGAATATACGTATATAAGGCGTTTAAACTAAAGAAACGATTGAACAATGTTCAATCCGTTAATTAATTAGTAAGATTACCGAAAACACTACCTTTGTAACCATTGCAATGCAAACTTAGTGTTACAGTATGCAATGGCAAACCAAAGATCTCTTCCAAGAATTCTCAAGAATTCTCAAGTCACATGCATACAGTTTATCATGAATGGTTCATGCTTAATTCAGAATACGCACGTATGTGAACTTAAAAAATTATTATTTAAAAACATCTTACGTTCTTTTGAAAACTTACTTTGAATTATTGTTAATCTGTAAAACAAGTTCATTATGGTTTCGTTAACTATATACATGTACTGTGATATATATGTGTGCAAAAACTACTAACACATGTACTGCTGCAATCTAGCCATATTGAAATCAATACTTGTATTATTTGTAAACCTGTTCATGGGCCATATTTCGCTTACAGTAAACTATATTCTATTCTTCTATTCTATTGTATGATCTATGATTAATTAATGATTATATGTATTGAAAACTGAACTATTAGTGAGTGTGTAGAAATATGTGTAACCTATCATTTGATTGTAATTATATATTACAAATTATATATGTAATGATGAAAAATTGTAAACGTTTAAATTAATAAAAATATCTATCTGTATGTCTGTCTGTTGTCTGTCTGTCTGTCTGTCAGTCAGCTGTCTGTCTGTCTGTCTGTCTCTCTGTCTGTCTGTCTGTCAGTCAGTCAGTCAGTCAGTCAGTCAGTAAGTCAGTCAGTCAGTCAATCAATACGACCCAAGTGCCAGATAATGCATTCGGTGTTTCTAATGTTTACATTATTACAATCATTATTACAAAGACAATACATTGCGTAGGTTAAATATCATTCAGTTCTAGCCGCAACAATCACTCTCCACCTAAGGGTATACTACGGGCTTGCCTTGGATAGGGATGATGTCATAACATACGGAACACTAATATGTATTTATATACTAACGGTCAATGAAAACGCACCACTGGATTTTATGGGAGATACATGTTTTTACTAAAGTAATTTATAATAATAGGAGAATATTTTGAAATTAAGGATAGTATTTAACAGTTGCAAACACTGATTGTCTCAGAATTCCTAAACATGGTGTATAGTTGAAGGGTCCATCAAGAAATACCCAAAGACGGGAGATTCGTTCTCTCTCCTAGTGTAACACACATTCATACAGTCATTCAATATAATACAGATATAAAAATCGAACAGGAAAAGTATCATTCAAGGACGACAGTCAACCACAAGCACACACAGAAACAAAGAACAACTTTAAAACTGAATAAAATGCCAAAAAAGATATCACAAACACAAAAGGGTTGACAATAGGGCTACCGCCTTGGAACGGTCAGTGGTAAAAAAGGCCGCTGGGGGTTTAAACCAGGTTCTAGGGTGCCCCAAACCTCACACTTACCCTACCGACAACCCAATAAAACGGGACAGTGTAAATAAAAAAATCCCCGCCATGAACTATTCTCTAACCAACAAGGCAGCATTAATAGGCTATATAGGTAAAACACAAAGATACTCGTGTATAAATAAATACAAAAAAATCAATAGCCTAGAAAGCCAGAAAGAAGGTACTAATTGACTTGGCAGAAGCCAGAGCAACAAGAGAATAAACCACTGAGGGCACAACAAGACAAGACTTGTCGCAGAAGAGTCCTTAAATTACTTTTATGTTTGGAAAGAAGATCAGGGTTACCATAATAACATTTTGCAAAGGTTTAGCGAAGTTTATGGTAACTGTAACCCTGATGGAGTAGCTTTTTAGTTACACAACGATTAAGAATATTAAAGTCGAATACAAGCTCTAGAAAAAACGAATAAGTTGAGACACATAGACCCCATAAGAAGTTGCTCGGGGAACATCCCCATCTAAATGGGGATAATTAACAATATCAAAATCAAAATCATCTCTCTTGGCATATATTGTGCTAATTATTTCATCATTTTCAATGGAGAGATGTAAATCGAGAAAAGAAGCGTAAGTATCAGAAATATTAGCTTTGTTAAGTTGAAGTTCTTTAGGGTATATGTTATTAGCCATAGTAGAAAATAAAGGGTTGTCAATGTTCAATATGTCATCCAGATACTGAGAGGTGTCATTAAAGGCTTCAATAACATCTGCCTGGGTATCTGGTGATAGAATCAACATGAAATCTTTCATAGCAATATAAAAACAAATCTACGACAAGGGGTGTACAGTTCATACACATAGGGATACCAACAATTTGTCTATAAACGGTCGTTCCATACCTGACGAAAATATTATCTAATAGGAAAATGAGTGCTTCACAAACTTCTTGGCAAGTCCACATAGTGTAATTGTCTAAGCTGCCGTTAGTAAAAAACGCTTTAATATTATTACAGGTCAAAAATGTAGCATTTCCCCTAGCGAATGTTTTTTGAATAAGAGCAATAAGCTTGTCTGTGATAAGGTGATTTTGTAAGGTTGTATATAGTGTAGAGAAGTCATAAGTGCTTATAGATGAAACTTTACGTTTATTGCAAAGTTTATCAAGAACGTCTCTTGAATTTTAAATAGACCACTGGTACAATGGATGTGAGTATCCTGCAGATACGCCACAGATATATCCCGCTGTGGGTGGGATGAGTTACCCAGGGCTGGAAATTAACACTAGTATGGTAGCGCGAAACTAGTAAAAGTACTGTTGGTCTACCAAATGCTTGTGTCTGGGTAGACTTTCATAAAAAGACTTCGCATTCATCACGTTTCCTGTTATGTTTATTGATTGTTAACGATTTTTATTTTTTGTCAAAATACTTCGCATTTGTCTATATTACACGTTTTCTGTTATTTTTTTTGATTTTTAACGTTTTTTATTTTTTGTCAAAAAGCAACAATAAATAAGAAAAAATAAATATCACAATGCTGAAGATTAAACGTGAAAACAAAATGCTGAATTACGTCTAAAATTTGGACTAGTGTCTGGCTAGTCCGAACAAATAAACAAATTGAACTAGAGCAAGAAATGAATTATAAAATTAAATGAGTGCTTTTCGTATTTCTTTTTTTTGTAAAATCTTAGTCGAGATCCTTGCTTTTGCTTGGATAACCGTGCATATTTATTCACTTTCACTCATGACCGACTGCAAGACTTTTGATATTTCTTCATATTTGAGTCACCGGAAACCCCGGGTTCAATACTCCACGGTGCCACTGAGTTTCGTCGGTGTGTTCTTGGGCAAGACACGTTCCCTTAGCCTCCATCGGATGGGGACATAAACCGGGCGGTCCCGTGTATCGGTCTATCCTCCGAGCACGTTAAAGAACCATAGGAATCTATTCGATAATAAGAGTAGGGCATGGTTCCCGGATTCCTATGTATCCTTTCCCTCTCTCTGGTGCGGCTCTAAATAACCTATACTGTGTTGATGAGCCGTTAAACAACATTCAATTCATATTTGAGTCTGATGGACATGGTCAAAATGTCTTAGATAACAGTAGACTGGGGTGTGAGCCCAGGACTTACTGAGAACGGTTCTGCGATGCTCTGAAGATAGCGTTTAACTGGTCAGACTCTCTTACACATAGTCAATCGAATTGTCATTACGCACCCATTGTTAAAAAAACCCGAAGAAAACATCTATCTATCTATCTATCTTCCTTTAATTACAAACCCCTGCTGGGGACCTATTGTTTGGGGCGCTTGTTTCAGCCAAAGGTTTTTCTGCAGTAACTTGAGCAATTTAAATAATACGTACAGCAGTTATATATCCTTTAATTCCAAACCCCTGCTGGGGACCTATTTTGTGGGGCGCTTGTTTCAGCCAAAGGTTTTTCTGCAGTAACTTGAGCAATTTAAATAATACGTACATCAGTTATATATCTTTAAAACTGGCATTTTAGTGGTAAATAAAACTACTCTCCTTTAAAAAATCGGTTGAGAAATAAATATTTTACAGCCAATATGATTTTTTGATGGGGGCTTTACCTATGTGAATTCCTAGTTGATGGGACAGCAGCAAATTAAGAAATTTCAAATAACTTCAGTTAGCCTTCATATTTTTCTATCAAACTTTCAGGGTGTCTGAATTTACTAGTATCCAACAATTAAAATAATTTTTGGATAAAAAAGTCTAAAAAAAACAACATTTTTCAAATGTTTCATGCAGCAGAAATGACCCATCAAAATCAGCTTTCGCACATGCATTTTTATTTCTCAACCGATTTTGAAAAGTTAGGTATTTTTATTTACCACTAAAAATATCTATTTCCCTGATATAAAACTTATTTTTTAGGTAAGAGATGCTTTTAATCTGAAAAGTCCAAAAAACCTTTGGCTGAAACTGAAGGACGTTTCCTGAAGGCAATTTTTTACATCATTTTGAGGTCAAAATGGAATTATTCTAAATGTATACATGTTAAAACACAACACTTACCATTTTGGAGTTGTACTATCGTAAACACCGTCGCCACCGTTCAACTTCAATGCATCAAGTTCAAACGTCATGAACTTGATGAAGGATGATCAATGCGACGGGCACAACTTTATCAGAAATCCTCAAAAGTACTTCTCCTGGAAACACCGTCTCATCTCACTAACTAGGTGATGCATCAACCATTGCCCTAACTCTCTAGAAGATATTTTAACACCTCTAATAATTGTTCTGGCCATGCTATTAAATCCAGTTCATTTGTTTTCTGAATAAAAATCTCGAACAAAATAATGGCCGCCATGTTGTTTCTTCTTTGATTTTTATGTCGATTTATACGCGTTATGCGGTTATATGTATCATATAAAGGATACCATTATTTTGCTTAAAAACTATATATATATGACCAGTTTTGTGTAATAACACCGATTTGTTAATAAATCAACATCTGTAAAGCATATTTCTGGCCAGGGAGAAAAAAGAAATTAATAATCACGATGGGACTATTTACGCGGAGGCCGCATCACAATATACTCCGCCTAACACGCGGTTTATGACTGAAGACAAGGGTTGGACGGGGTAGGATAATTAATAGGCCGCAAACGTGATGAAAACAAATTAATCATTTCTACTAGTCATTAGCTACTAGTCTAAGACTCTAAGTAGTCTACTACCTTATTTTTGGGGTTGTAACATTTCACATTTGCTTTTGTGTTTATCATTTTACAGTTATTTTATTAATTTTATAACATAATGTTGAAGTTATATTTTGTTTTGCTGTTAATAATTACGCAAACGATTTGTGATTTGTATGGCTACTTATGGAGCAATTAGAGTAGTCCTATGCTATTCTGCAGTTATTCCGGGTCGGGCGGGGCGGGGCAGGGCATAACATGCAGAACTACAACAGTAAAGTTTTATTTGTTTAGCAAACACACACGTTCAGTGTTTCAAAACTAAAGTTTTAATGACATAAACTGAATCCGTTTAATCTTAACAACACACTTATTAAGGGTAAATATCAAAATGGACCTTAATTAATTTACACGCGTGTACACACATTGTTGTAAAATTAAAATAACACATACATTTATAATGCAGCTGTATACTAACACCGGGTCAAAGGTCAATGCTATTTTCACCCCTTACAATTTCACTTCTCAAATTTATATCAAATCTGTCAAAAACATGATGAGCTGCATCTTCAAATAACTACAACATGTCCAGAATACAGTAACAGCCAAAACATAACAGGAAACTACACTAAAAAAAACTTTTTAAAGCAAAAAAAGATTAGCACTCTTTAATACAGAACTACTTTCGAATGCACCAGGCAAGCACATCCGGCTAATTTAGTGGAATTAAACCTAAAGTAAACTTCAATTCAATTCAATTCAATTTTACTCACGTAAAATATCCATATACAATTTAAAACAAACACTTGGTAAGATGAGAACATACAATTACAGATAAATGTATTATATAAATAAGAATCTGACTATCTGACTATTATCAATTATCACAGAAATTCTATCAGTTATCACATTATCAATAACAGCTTTATTATTGTTATATCAAAGATGTTATGGTCATGTGCATACCAGTTTCAATTTAGTTTTAAAATGTGTTATCACAGATTTTAAAAATAGTATAATATTCATTTACTAAATGTATTTAAAAAAACAGAAAACAAATTGATAAATAAATGATTCATACTACATGTTAAATGGACTGAATGCGGTCTGGAATTGAATTGAATTGAATTTAATGTTGTTTAACGGCTCATCAACACATTATAGGTTATTTAGAGCCACACCAGAGAGAAGAATGATACATAGGAATCCGGAAACCGTGTCCTACTCTGATTATCGAATAGATTCCAATGTTTCTTTAACGTGCTCGGAGGATTGACCGATACACGGGACCGCCCGGTTTACGTCCCCATCCGACGGACGAGACTAAGGGAAAGTGTCTTGCCCAAGAACACACCGACGAAACTCAGTGGCAGCACGGAGGATTAAACCCGTGGCCTGCGGTTACAAATCCGCCGCGCTACCGACTGCGCCACGCAAGCTCGGTTAAATATCCAAATAAAACCATAATAATGTGATTTAGTGTCATGTTCAATGTGCATAATGTACAGTCTCTATAGGCTGCTTCGCGAGATATGCTCTTTAGAACTTAAAACAATATTTAATTTTGATAATTTAATTTGATATATCTCTCTACAAACAGTTCATTTAAAATGCGTAATTCTTGAAATATATGATTTCAGTCACACGGATATTACTAATAACTCAGCATTTTAATCTGATTCTTATTTCATCCAATCCAAAACTGAAACTACATGTAGTTTGATTTTCATATTTGTATTACATCTCAAATATGCTATATGTGTAATTTGTGATCAACTACTTGTTTTTTGCCTGAACCAAGGACTGATAAGTCTGTCTGGACAGAGAGTAGCTATACACGCAAGGTTAACTCCTCATATTATCGATCAAACATTCATGTTTACTTGATATTTGATGACATGTGTTGAAAAAAAAATCTTATTTTTTATGCAAATAATGTGAAGAATACAAACATTATCAAGTAAGTTGTTTACAGTATTATAAAGAAAGAAAAGAAAGATTTTTTTTTTTTTTAATAGTTAAATTTTTAAAGAGCTTTAATCGATAACGAAAGTCATGCTTTTAATGACTAAAGGGCTGGGGGTTTATTTATTACAGCGTTACAGTGCATTGTTCCGGTATTTATCTACAAGCACATACATTATATTGTCTTCATAGAATTACATTACCAATTGTTGAAATCAAATATTTATCTTGGAACAAACTTTTTAAAAACGAAAGTACAATCTACGTTATAAGTATGGGCTTTTTTTAAATTAAAATATCAAGCTGTGGCACGCCGTGAGAGGAGGGAGGTTTTCTTACAATATCGAACTTTAACTTAATCGTTAAGACACTTTATAGATAAATGAACCTGTAAATATATTTAAATGCTTAATAATTATTGCTTTGGGTCAATAGGTCGAAGATAAAGCCCACACTAAACTTTAAACTTGGCATTGACACGCACGATATCAATGTTACATGTAAGTGTATGCTACATTTGTGGTTGGCTGACAGCCTGACACTAATTGATTTTTTGAAACGGTAGTCAAATTCAATGCTACTTTAATTAAGTGGAAAAATATTCGTGTTTAGTGTATCTGCGTGCGTTTAGTGCTTTTTTATTCCCAGTATTTCCTATACAAATCACAAACAAATATTTAATATTCAGGTTTAGTGTACCTGCGTGCGATGGTTATCGGTATGGTGTTGGTTTATTGATTCGTTCCCTACCGGTCGTACTGCTACTAAAATAGGAAAACGTTTTCCGCCCAGTAACTTCAGTTAGGAATGAGATATTGTAATGAACGTTTATGAGTAGGTAGCTTATATGAAAGGAAGCTTGGTGTTGCATTTTGGGTCATTGGGTTCAAGGTCAATGTCACAGCTACTAAAAATAGGAAAACGGTTTCTGCTCAATAAATTCAGTTAGGAATAAGATATTGGAATGAAACTTTATGGGTAGGTAGCTTATATGAAAAGGAAGCTTGATATTGCATTTGAAGTCAAGGTCACTGCTACTAAAAATAGAAAAACGGTTTCTGCCCAAGACCTTTAGGTAGAATTGAGATATTGTAATTGAAGTTTGGGTAGGTAGCTTATATGAAAAAGAAGCTTGGGATTGCAGTTAGGGTCACTGCTGTCAATGTCAATGTAACTGCTTCTAAAAATATAAAAACAGTTTCCGCTCAATAACCAGTTAGGAATGAGATATGGAATGAAACATTATGGGTAGGTAGCTTATATAAAAAGCTTGAGATTGTATTTGGGTCACTGGGGTAAAGGTCAAGGTCGCTGTCACTAACAATAGAAAAACGGTTTCCACATTACATTGCTGTTACGTTACATTATGCATTTACGTGTCCAAGGAGAAAATTAATAATCCTCCAAAAAAAATAAGATCACACAATGACCGGTAAGGGACATTGTATTGAATAGCAATACTTCTTAGTGTTATAATTAGGACATTCATACATTTATTTTCCAGATTATACTCTAGATTTATAAGAACTAACAAGCATATATAATTCGAATTACATAGTATTGACAGTTACGACCTACGTATGGACATGTTTTTGTCAAACTTAAACGACATATGGTAAGTGGATATGGATCAAAAATACTTCAAAAAGTGAGAAAATGGCTCAAAACCGGTTAAAATGAATGAACTACTGGTACAACCCAATCCTAAAGTTGGTAAAATAACCGGAAACAATTTGAGAGGTCGCCAATCATGCTTGATATTAACGTCAATCCCGACTATGATGAGTTTTAATTTCAAGATAAAGGGGTTTAATAATGAGTATCCACCTTAAATACTGATACCAAAGGAGTTCTACTACATTAAGCTTAAGTCGGGCGTGAGAGGTGTTGCAAATTATATTACCTCTTATAAAACTGAGTCTGCTACTTTTCTCTACTCTGTCTGTCTGCTGCTTCAGATGGAGCCCCTTTTCAGTATTTATTGATCAACATACACATGGCTTTGATTATGGCATGTAAAGCTGAGTATTTAACGATACACATTTTTATCAACTTAAAACTGAGTCTGCTACTTTTCTCTACTTTGTGTGTCTGTTGCTTCAAATGGAGCCCCTTTTCAGTATGTATTGATCAACATATACATGGCTTTGATGATGGCATAATAAGCTGAATATTTATTACACAGTGTTAAACTAGTAAAGTGGAAAGTGCATGTACACGTGCTCATATTTTAATAATGAGTTATTTTATTTTATCAATACAATTCCTATGTAATTACGCAATAAGGGATATAACCCTTAATAGTGAAATATCAAGATAACAGAGAAATAAATAGTTTACATTGCATAGTGTGACTAGTCCTTAATCTATACGAACTCTGTCGGTATTGAGTTGGTTGTTTGGTCTAACTTTACAATATAATCAGGACAGTCATGTATTTATTATTTTATTTTAATTGTACGGAGTGTATTTTAGATTATTAGGGATAGAGATGAATTGGGTTTTAAGGAAAAAACAAAACAAAAAATGTATATGGCGTCAACAGGAATTAATTTTTTATTAACATGTACATTTGTTTTGCTTTAATGCCTGTTTTTGGTTTACTGTGTTCTATGGAAGCTATATTTCCTGTTCGAATTTTATAATTACTTTTCCAGACCTACCCTCCAATTACATTGAAATAAACATCTGCAGAATGGGGCCTATAACTAAACTTCTCGGCTACAGGACTACAGACTAGTTCTGCGCTGACCACTCCAGATAACAATGTTTCCTTCTCATTAAACATTAAAAGAAAGTATTAAACATTCAGACATAACAGTCAAGGAAATCAGTAAACAATACTGGAAAGCAAAATATTAAACATTACAGGAAAGCAAATCATTCAACATTACAGGAAAGCAAATCAGCAAATATTACAGGAAAGCAAATCATAAGTAAACATTCCACGACAGCAAATCGGCAATCATTACACGAAAGCAAATCAGTAAACATTACAGGAAAGCAAATCGGTAACAATAACAGAAACACAGATCAGTAAATATTTCAGGAAAGCAAATCAGTAAACAATGCAGGAAAGAAAAGCAGTCAACAATACAAGAAAGCAAATCAGTAAATATTGCAAGAAAGCAAATCATCAAACATTACAGGAAAGAAAATCAAAACAAATTAGTAAATATTACAGGGAAGCAAAATAAGTAATCATTACACCAAAGCAAATCAGTAAATATTACAGGGAAGCAAATCAGTAAACATTACTGGAAGGCAAATCGGTAAACATTACACGAAAGCAAAATCAACAAAGATTACAGGGAAGCAGATCAGTAAAAATAACAGGAAAGCAAATCAGTAATCAATGCAGGAAAGCAAATCAGTAAACATTACAGAAAAGCAAATCAGTAAACATTGCACAAAAGCAAATCGATAAACATTACATGAAAGCATCTAACATTACACAAAGCCTTAAACATTACAAAAACGTATTTAACATTACAGGAAAGAATTAAACACTAACATAAAGTATTTACATTTAAAACAACGCATTAAATATTACAGGAACACTTTTAACCTTAAAGCCAAGCATTACACATACCAGTATAGCATTAAACAATACAGGAAAACAAAGCATTTAGCATTACAGAAAATAAGCATTCCAGCAAAGAATTCCACATAACAGAAAAGCATTACACATTGCAGCAAACCTTTAAACATTACAGAACATCTTTAAACATCACAGCAAATCTTCAAACATTGCAGCAAATCTTGAAACATTACAGCTTTGTAAACATTAAAGCAAACCTATTACGGGAAGCATGTAACATTACAGGTAATCATTAAACATTACAGGTAATCATTAAACATTACAGGAAAGCATTACATATTACAGGAATGCATTAAACTTTTCAGGTACGCATTCAGCATTCAAACCATTAAGCATTACAGGAAATCAACTCATTAAACATTACAGGACAGCATTTAACATTACAGTTAATAAATTAACATTACAGCAAAGCATTAAACATTACAGCAAAGCAATTAACATTACAGTGAAACAATTAACATTACAGCAAATCATTAAACATTACAGGAAAGCATTACACATTAAAGGAAAGGATTACACATACCAGGTAAGCATTACTGGACAGCATTTAACATTACAGGAAATCATAACTGGGCAGCACTTAACATTACAAGAAGGTATTAAACATACCGGAACGCATTACACATTACAGGTAAGCATTAAACATACATGAAAGCATTGCAGATTACAGATAAGCATTACCCATACAGGAAAGCATTACAGGACAGCATTTAACATTACAGGAAAGCATTACCGGACAGCATTAAACATACAGGAAAGCATAACAGGACAGCATTTAACATTACATGAAGGTATTAAACATAACAGCAAAGCAATTAACATTACAGTAAAATATTTAACATTACAGCAAAGCATTAAACGTTACAGGAAATCATTACACATTAGAGATAAGCATTACTGGGAAGCATTTAACATTACAGAAAAGCATTACTGGACAGAATTTAACATTACAGGAAGGTATTAAACATACCGGAAAGCCGTACACATTACAGGAAAGCATTACAGGACAGCATTACACATTACAAGCAATCATTAACAATTACAGGAATTTATAACACATAACAGCAAAATATTACATGTTACAAACATTACAAATTACATGAAAGCATTAAACATTACATTAAAGAAAAACATTAAACTTTGCAGGAAAGCATTATACATTATAGGAAGGCAATATATCTTAGAAGCCTTAAACATTGCATGAACACATTCAACATTACAATAAAGCCAAGCATTAAACGTTGCAGAAAGTTATTCTGTTTTCGGATATCTCAAACATCGGTAATTATAACTGATTTCAACTTTATACAACATTACAATAATGCATAAAACATAACACGTACTAAACAGTACAGGAAAGCATTACTGGACAGCATTAAACATACATAAAAGCATTACAGGACAGCATTACACATTACAAGACATCATTACAGGAACTTATTACACAAAACAGCAAAATATTACATATTACAAACATTACAAATTACCTGAAAGCATTAAACATTACAGGAAAGAAAACCATTAAACATTGCAGGAAAGCATTAGACATTATAGGAAGGCAATACAGATTAGAAGCATTAAACATTGCATGAAAGCATTAAATATTACAGTAAAGATAAGCATTAAACGTTGAAGAAAGTTATTCGGTTTTCTTGTCTGGAGGATATATCAAACACCGTTAATTATAACTGATTTCAACTTTATACAACATTACAATAATACAGTACACACTACACGTATTATACATTACAGGAAAGCATTAACTAGTACAAGCACTTGAAAGCATTAAACATTATAGGAAGCATTAAATATTACACCGCATTAAACATTACATGAAAGCATTAACTAGTACAAGCACTTGAAAGCATTAAACATTATAGGAAGCATTAAATATTACACCACATTAAACATTACATGAAAGCATTAACTAGTACAAGCGTTATCCATTACATGGAAGCAGTAAACATTATAGGAAGCATTGAATATTACAAGCATTAAACAATACAGGAACGCATTAACCATCACCGGAAAGTTGTATCTAATATTCACAGTTATTCATTTTACGGGGTTTTCATTGTTTAAGATCCAACTGTATTAATACGACCCAAGTAGCGGATAATTCCCGCTGTGGTTCTTCATTTTACATTCAATACAATCATTATTACGATACCAATACATGGCGTAAGTGAAATATCATTCAGTTCTAGCCGCAACAACAACTCTCCACCTGAGGGTACAATATGGGCTGGCTTGGGGTAGGGATGACGTCATAACGCAACACTAATCTGTATTTATATACGGACGGTCAATGAAAACGCATTGGGGTAGGGAGGATGTCATCGCGGAACACTTACCTGTATTTATATACTGACGGCCAATGAAAACGCATTGGGGTAGGGATGATGTCATAACGCAACACTAATCTGTATTTATATACTGACGGTCAATGAAAACGCATTGGGGTAGGGATGATGTCATAACGCAACGCTAATCTGTATTTATATACGGACGGTCAATGAAAACGCATTGGGGTAGGGATGATGTCATAACGCAACACTAATCTGTATTTATATACGGACGGTCAATGAAAACGCATTGGGATAGGGATGATGTCATAACGCAACACTAATCTGTATTTATATACGGACGGTCAATGAAAACGCATTGGGATAGGGATGATGTCATAACGCAACACTAATCTGTATTTATATACGGACGGTCAATGAAAACGCATTGGGATAGGGATGATGTCATAACGCAACACTAATCTGTATTTATATACGGACTGTCAATGAAAACGCATTGGGGTAGGGATGATGTCATAACGCAGCACTAATCTGTATTTATATACGGACGGTCAATGAAAACGCACTGGGGTAGGGATGATGTCATAACGCAACACTAATCTGTATTTATATACGGACGGTCAATGAAAACGCACTGGGGTAGGGATGATGTCATAACGCAACACTAATCTGTATTTATATACTGACGGTCAATGAAAACGCACTGGGGTAGGGATGATGTCATAACGCAACACTAATCTGTATTTATATACGGACGGACAATGAAAACGCACTGGGGTAGGGATGATGTCATAACGCAACACTAATCTGTATTTATATACGGACGGTCAATGAAAACGTATTGGGGGTAGAGATGATGTCATAACGCAACACTAATCTGTAATTATATACGGACGGCCAATGAAAACACATTGGGGTAGGGATGATATCATAACGCAACACTAATCTGTATTTATATACGGACGGCCAATGAAAACGCATTGGGGTAGGGATGATGTCATAACGCAACACTAATCTGTATTTATATACGGTAGGTCAATGGAAGCGCATTGGGGTAGGGATAATGTCATAACGCAACACTAATCTGTATTTATATACGGACGGTCAATGAAAACGCATTGGGGTAGGTCATAACGCAACACTAATCTGTATTTATATATGGACGGCCATGAAAACGCATTGGGGTAGGGATGATGTCAAAACGCAACACTAATCAGTATTTATATACGGACGGTCAATGAAAACGCACTGGGTTAGAGATGATGTCATAACGCAACACTAATCAGTATATATATACGGACGGCCAATGAAAACGCTTTAGTGGATTTTCTGGAAGATACGTTTTATTACTAAAGCAATTTATAATAACTTAGTAGATAAATAATTATAAGAAACTGAAGGATAGTAATTAAAAGCTGTCTCAGAATTCATATTGATGAACAAAAGTGATCAACAAAAGGCACATGGGTGAAAAAAAAGTCACATATCTTAATACCGGGTATGTCCAACCGTTTAACCTTCCTAGAAAATCGATACATCATCCCGACGTCACGGTATTCCAGCAATATATCGTCACTTGTAGCTCTGAGAGTGGCCTGTCGTTATCTTGCACTTAAAATAAACGGGTATTCAAATACTGTAATTAATAACAAATACCTTAACACTATGGACCTGTTGAATACTTTAGGTTCGACTGCATGGTAAACAGTTTAAAATGTTTATTTATTTTCTTAAGATGTCAGTTCCTGGGAGGAAAGCAAGTCAGCTAAGCGCATCGTTATCGGCAGAGTCGGGGGAGGTGTTTGAATTCTACTGCCACCCGTGTAGTCAGGAAGGACAACATCTGGAAACCCATGGGTACTGTGTGGACTGCCAACACTATCTGTGTGAGACGTGCTACAGGTACCACTGCCGACCATTACCGACCAAGAACCATGTTCTTCTGGACAAAACAAGTATGCCGAAAACGAAGCTGCCCGCCAAATCCAAGGACATGTGCACTGATATATGTCCTCATCATCAAGGTAGGATTGTTGAATACTTTTGCGAGCAACATGCATGTTTTGGATGCAGCGTCTGTATGACAACCGGACATAGACGCTGTGATGACGTCACCTTTATACCGGATATAGCATCGTCGGCTGCAAGCAAACGAGAATATTCAGAAATGCAATTGGCATTGAACGGCTTTTCAAATGGGTTCCACGATAATTTAAGGCAGTCTAAAGAAAATATTCCTGTATTTGACCGGGTCCATTCTCAAGCAATTGGTTGCATTAGGGAATTTCGGAAGAAGATGAACAGCTTTTTCGATGAACTGGAAAACAAAATAATTGCAAAGGCAAACAAGTTCAAGGTTGACAATACGAAAGTTATAAACAAGGTCAGAGATACAAGTAACATGATGATACAGGAGATTGAGAAACTGACCTCCGACCTTGATAAGCTGCACCAATCAGGTCAAAACTATTTGTTGAAATGAAAAATGCAAAGAGTAAACTGCAATCTTACAAAGACAGCCTCATCAAAATTGAGACCGAGATCATATTGAAGAAATTCAGGTTTAAGCCGGAAAATAAGCTCGCAGAATTGATGAAAATCATTGACAGCATTGGGGAGCTGTATATGATAAAAGACACTACGAAAAACAAAGCAACGCCTGTTGGTGAGATCAACGTTAGACAAAACACTGACTCTAAAGTCTGTTACATAAGTGGATGCATCGTACTGACAAGTGGTCAACTTGTCCTAGCTGATCATGAAAACATGAAAGTTAAATTGTTCAATACGAAACAAGGTGGGTTCATAACTGAATTGTTGCTACCATCAATATCAGGTGATGTGACAGAGGTCAGCGAATGTCAAATAGCAGTGACACTGCCACATCGACAGAAGATTCAGCTGATAAACGTGTCGGACTCCTTGTCTCTGGCCTGTGAGATTAAAGTCGATGGCACATGTGCTGGAATTGTCTATAGCAAGCAGAGGTTAATCGTGTCACTCGTCAACCCGGGTAAGATACAAATACTTAGCTTCCAAGGACGTGTGCTACTGAATATTGCGACAGACGACAAAGGTGACCATTTGTTTAGCGAACCATACAGCATAGCCATCAACCCAGATCAGACTACGTTATACGTGTCAGACAATGATAAACGTACGGTGACCAGTCTGACAATGGACGGAAAGGTGACGAGCGTCTACAAGGACGACGACCTGAAGAGCCCTAGTGGTGTGACAGTGGCTGGTGACGGTACCGTATTCGTCTGTGGGAAGGATTCTCACAACATACACCAGTTGACGGCTGACTTCAACAAGATTCGGGTAGTATTGTCCAAGGAAGATGGGGTGATACTACCAATATGTCAGTTAGTTACTGCGACATTGAACATAGGTTGTATGTAAGCAATTCTTACAAAGGTCATTCAAACATAATCAACGTGTTTCAGTTATGAACACGGAGGAAATGACAAAGTGTGTAAATACATGGTCAACATCTGTGTCTCAAAATTCAGGAAAGGTGGAAATTACCAAAATCAATCAGTGTATAGTTAAAAAACTTAAACAATCGTGAATATTAAATGCAATTAGTAGTAAGGAAATTTGGAAACTCAATCATTTCCTCCCTCTTTTACTCGATGTTAACAACCATGCCCTATATCCTACTTGAATGCAAATGAGTGTCATTAAAATTGATTGTTCTACAGTTAAACATCGCGGTTACCATATTGCTTACATAGCGATAACGTGCATACCTATTGGGTCGACCTTTGTTATTACAGTCACTATAGAACACTTGCACTTGTTATTACAGTCACTATAGAACACTTGCACTTGTTATTACTCACTATAGAACACTTGCACTTGTTATTACAGTCACTATAGAACACTTGCACTTGTTATTACAGTCACTATAGAACACTTGCACTTGTTATTACAGTCACTATAGAACACTTGCACTTGTTATTACAGTCACTATAGAACACTTGCACTTGTTATTACAGTCACTATTGAACACTTGCACTTGTTATTACAGTCACTATAGAACACTTGTTCACAGAGGTAACACGCTTACACCCTTCTTTTAATACAATAATCTGTTTAGGACTAGTTTCATTTTAACAGGGAACAACATATGTTCATTGTTGCTTTACCTTTGTATGCATATATGACTAGGATAAAAAAATATGTTTACAAAATAATCCCCATAACGACAACATAAGAATTTGAATATTTAACAGCACATTCTCTAATGTTCTGAGTTTAATAAGTGTGTGTTTGTAGGCTTATTTCAATGCTGTTTGTAGGCTTATTTAAATGCGCATTTTTTTATAATAAGTGTTTATCAGTTTGAATAGTTTGACAAAATCTACTTTGTATATTTTAATATAACATGCAAAACTATTTAAAGTTTAAGCCTGACAATGTAAAGTTTTAACATTTTAAAGTTGTCAAAGTTATATCCATGTATATTGTTATCGGGTATACTGAAATCAATGTCAGAATGATATCCGTGTATATTTTTATCGGTGTCAGAATGATATCCGTGTATATTTTTATCGGTGTCAGAATGATATCCGTGTATATTGTTATCAGTGTCAGAATGATATCCGTGTCTATTGTTATCGTGTCAGAATGATATCCGTGTATATTGTTATCGGTGTCAGAATGATATCCGTATATATTGTTATCAATGTCAGAATTATATCCGTGTATATTGTTATCAATGTCAGAATGATATCCGTGTATATTATTGTCGGTGTCAGAATGATATCCGTGTATATTGTTATCGGTGTCAGAATGATATCCGTATATATTGTTGTCGGTGTCAGAATGATATCCGTGTATATTGTTATCGTGTCAGAATGATATCGTGTACATTTTTATCAAGGTCAAAAGGATATCCGTGTTTATTGTTATAGGTGTCAGAATGATATCGGTGTATATTGTTATCGTGTCAGAATGATGTCCGTGTATATTGTTATCGGTGTCAGAATGATATCCGTGTATATTGTTATCGGTTTCAGAATGATACCCGTATACACTGAACAAAATTCCTAATTACTCACTTTTGTATCTTAACTAATTTTCTTATTTTAAATATATTTTAGAATAGATATGTGATAAGTATTTTGTTTTTACCCATAGTTTGTAAAACATTTATTTTTTGTTTAAATTGTTGCATCTTTTGAGAGTTACCCTCCCTTTATATGAAAACATGAAAAGTGCTGATAAAACACATAACATCATAAGTCAAAGATCGCTTAAAAGATATAAAATTCTTAAAATTGGTATGAAATAATTGAAAAAATATAAAAAAATTACCCATTTATCGCTGATTCTCCGTCTATAAAAAAATGAAATATGGATTTTCTTAAATGACCTCCCTTTAAATTGAATATTGTTTGAAATTCAAGTAACTGTAATTCAGCGTTATCATTAAATATTTCGAAAATATATTTTGCAAACGCATTAATTTTGTAGTGGTAATGCTAGTAAAACATGATGTCAAAAATAATTTTAACTGGCATATTTTAGAATTAGGAACATAAAAAGCTTCACTTATTCGAAGTCCTATATACCCAGTTGTATAAGTGTTATAACTTATTTCTAAGAAAACACATTGACGTAAAAGTTTTAAAATATGTTCATACAATCAGAGCAGACGATTTACAGTCGTTATTTTGCAGTTTAACCCTATCTCTAATCAAGCTCAAAATACACAAAGCTATGAGAATATTATTGACATATTCTTAGGTAGGTACTTAGCAATTTGGTTTAGTGTATATTGTTATCCGTGTCAGAATTATATCCGTGTATATTGTTATCGGTGTCAGGTTATCAGTGTCAGAATGATATCCGTGTATATTGTTATCGTTGTCAGAATGATATCCGTGTATATTGTTATCGGTGTCAGAATGATATCCTGTATATTGTTATCGGTCTCAGGTTATCGGTGTCAGAATGATATCCGTGTATATTATTATCGGTGTCAGAATAATATCTGTGTATATTGTTATCGGTGTCAGAATGATATCCGTGTATATTGTTATCGGTGTCAGGTTATCGGTGTCAGAATGATATGCGTGTATATTATTATCGGTGTCAGAATGATATGCGTGTATATAGTTATCGGTGTCAGAATGATATCCGTGTCTATTGTTATCGGTGTCAGGTTATCAGTGTCAGAATGATATCCGTGAATATTTTTATTCATGTCAGAATGATATCAGTGTATATTGTTATAGGTGTCAGAATTATATCCGTGTATATTGTTATCGGTGTCTGGTTATCGGTGTTTGAATGATATCTGTGTATATTGTTATCGGTGTCAGAATTATATCCATGTATATTGTTATCAGTGTATATTGTTATCGGTGTCAGAATGATATCCGTGTATATTGTTATTGCTGTCAGAATGATATCCGTGTATATTGTTATCGGTGTCAGAATGATATCCATGTATATTGTTATCGCTGTCAGAATGATATCCGTGTATATTGTTATCGGTGTCAGAATGATATCCGTGTATATTGTTATCGGTGTCAGAATGATATCCGTGTATATTTTTATCGGTGTCAGAATTATATCCGTGTATATTGTTATCGGTGTCAGAATGATATCCGTGTATATTTTTATCGATATGAGATAATTCATGAGAACATATTCAAAATATGCACTACCGTTCGGAAAATTCAGGCAGAGCAAATCTATACACAAAGATAATAGAAAAATCGGAATATATATTGTTTCTGCATATGTACCGGGTTATAGGTATGTAATAAAAAGAATATGTGTTGGTATGTCGTGAATATAATATTTATTTTCATCTCGACGTGAGAAAACTCAAATAGTGAAAATAAATCACATCTTCACTCCAAACCAACAAATATCCTCTATATACCTATGTTTGCAATATTTGTATGTGGCCTGAGTGAAATAAAAATGTGAATAGTATTGGTTGTCAAGGCGGTCTCATGAATAGTATTGGTTGTCAAGGCGGTCTCGGGAATAGTTTTTGTTGCCAAGGCGGTCTCGTGTTTAGGCTTAAATAATACGTACATTGTATAGTTCCCTGGATTATGCATTGATACAATGTATAGATAGGATGTGTTTGCCTTGATCGTACATGTTTAAGAAACTAATCAGCCAAAGAATGGCAAAATTTCACTACAAATTTTTTTTAATCCTGGTGTTCAGGTCATATAAAAATGTATATCTGCCTATTAAAAGTATATGTTTATTTACGGGTTCTTAAAACACCCGTCTTTGAATATATTCAAAAAGGAATAATTCGCCGCTCCAGCTTTGAGGTTTGGTATGGCTAGTTAAAGTCGTTCATAATGTGTCTATAGAGTTTGGATTCTAAAACGATGTAAGTTATTTATATACCTTGTGGTCTGTTTGCTTTTAAACTGTGTACATATATGTTTTAAAAAAACAACAAATTTGTTGTCGGGATATCTACTTTAAAAATGACTGCTGTGTAAGATTATTTGCTAAAGCCATCAATATTATTTTAGAAGAAAGACAACTTTGTTTACACGAATAAGTTATTTTATAATGAAACTAAGGCTGTATTTGTTGTATTACTAATGGTATGTATATGCAAATTACTAAGATAAAGGTGTTTCTAAACATAAACAAATAAATACAGCTTACAAAACAAATAACTTGTGTTTTAATTTTTTACATATAATAGGTGTATAGTCTATAGAAGCTAGTTTAATAGAAAATAGTTTCTGATTTTTTAGCTCTACTGAAACTTTACAGAAATGTTGCCCATGAAGTCTTGTTGATCCTAGCAAAAATTCATGTAGATGTGAAATCCAAGATGGCCGCCAAATCTAAAAATAGGTTTTTAAAAAACAAGTTTGTAGCGACTACTTCTTGAAAATTCTTAAGGGATATTGCTATGGGACTTTTTCTAAAATGATCAGCATGACATGATGTTGGTCCTTGTCGAAAATCGTTTTGATTCGACGTTAAACATGGCTGCCAGCGGCCATCTTTGTTTACATAGAGTTATATAATGAAAACTTGTAGCGACTACTCCTCTGAAACTACTTGACGGATTTTCGTGAAACTTCACAGGAATGTTGCTCTTAGTGTCTAATTGATCCTAGCAAAATTTCAGGTCGGCCGGAAATTCAAGATGGCCGCCACGGCCTACTTCTTGAAAACTATGAGAGATATTGATATGGGACTTTTTCTAAAATGATCAGCATGACATGATGGTTATCCGAGTCGAACATTATTTTGATTCGACATTTAACATGGCTGCCAGTGGCCATCTTTGTTTATATAGAGTTATATAATGAAAACTTGTAGCGACTACTCCTCTGAAACTACTTGACGGATTTTCATGAAACTTCACAGGAATGTTGCTCTTGATGTCTAAATGATCCTAGCAAAATTTCAGGTCGGCCGGAAATTCAAGATGGCCGCCACGGCTAAAAATAAAATTTCAAAATACAAGATTGTAGCGACTACTTCTTGAAAACTATAAGTGATATTGATATGGGACTTTTTCTAAAATGATCAGCATGACATGATGGTTATTCAAGTCGAACATTATTTTGATTCGACGTTAAACATGGCTGCCAGTGGCCATGTTTGTTTACATAGAGTTATATAATGAAAACTTGTAGCGACTACTCCTCTGAAACTACTTGACGGATTTTCATAAAACTTCACAGGAATGTTGCTCTTGATGTCTTATTGATCCTAGCAAAATTTCAGGTCGGCCGGAAATTCAAGATGGCCGCCATGGCTAAAAATAGATTTCAAAATACAACTTTGTAGCGACTACTTCTTGAAAACTATAAGTGATATTGATATGGGACTTTTTCTAAAATGATCAGCATGACATGATGGTTATTCAAGTCGAACATTATTTTGATTCGACGTTAAACATGGCTGCCAGTGGCCATGTTTGTTTACATAGAGTTATATAATGAAAACTTGTAACGACTACTCCTCTGAAACTACTTGACGGATTTTCATAAAACTTCACAGGAATGTTGCTCTTGATGTCTAATTGATCCTAGCAAAATTTCAGGTCGGCCGGAAAATCAAGATGGCCGCCATGGCTAAAAATAGATTTCAAAATACAACTTTGTAGCGACTACTTCTTGAAAACTATAAGTGATATTGATATGGGACTTTTTCTAAAATGATCAGCATGACATGATGGTTATTCAAGTCGAACATTATTTTGATTCGACGTTAAACATGGCTGCCAGTGGCCATCTTTGTTTACATAGAGTTATATAATGAAAACTTGTAGCGACTACTCCTCTGAAACTACTTGACGGATTTTCATAAAACTTCACAGGAATGTTGCTCTTGATGTCTAATGGATCCTAGCAAAATTTCAGGTCGGACGGAAATTCAAGATGGCCGCCATGGCTAAAAAAAGATTTCAAAATACAACTTTGTAGCGACTACTTCTTGAAAACTATAAGTGATATTGATATGGGACTTTTTCTAAAATGATCAGCATGACATGATGGTTATTCAAGTCGAACATTATTTTGATTCGACGTTAAACATGGCTGCCAGTGGCCATGTTTGTTTACATAGAGTTATATATTGAAAACTTGTAGCGACTACTCCTCTGAAACTACTTGACGGATTTTCATAAAACTTCACAGGAATGTTGCTCTTGATGTCTAATTGATCCTAGCAAAATTTCAGGTCGGCAGAAAATTCAAGATGGCCACCACGACTAAAAATAGATTTTCAAAAAACCAGTTTGTAGCGACTACTTCCTGAAATCAAAATCAATCCGTAGAGCTTCAAGGTCATTGACCTCTTGTTTATTAAACATATCAAGCTGGGACAATGGAAAAATGAAGGATTTGATTTTAAAACAATGATTCTTTGTATCCGTTGTATACTATTAAGCCGGTATAGATGTTGGTACAAATCAGTTCTTATATCAGCATTTGGTACATAACTAACATAATTACAATCATTAACTGCACTTACATTGTTTAGTTTCTGTGTCTTCCCTTTGTTGGAACATGACTGTATTGCTAAGCATTTGATGAAGGGCAGGCGGATCTAATGTTTCGTTGATTTTGTGCTAGACTTCATTTACACAGCGCTTCCGTGGCCGGATAGTAAAGACGCTGCGTCTAAAACAGCCTCGCTTCTCACCGCTGCGGGTTCCAATCTCACTGGGAGCTCGTATTGTCAAGTGAGAAAGTGTCGATTACGACGAATGGCAGAAGGTATACTGTACATGTTATACACAGGACCAATGGGATTGTCTGCATCTTCCACACAAAAATTGACCGTCATATCTAGCCTAACAAGCGCTAAAAAATACGTAAAACACCATTCGAAACAAAAAATCTAACTTATTTCAACAATTGTTTTAATTAATATAGAAAGAACACCTTCCATACAGTTTACAACAGAAGAATGGACAGTTACAACTGAAGACGACAACGACATACGATAGCGACTTCTGCTTATTCTAAAGATACGTCACGGTTTATATAATTTACGGCTCACACCACAATTAATTTTCACATAGTGTCCCATTGTAACTTTTTTGTTCGTGGCATAAAGATAAAGACAATTTACAGCTTGTCTTTAGGCTTAAAATGTTCATTGATCCAATATCTGCAATTTAAAATATAATTAACAAATATTTACCAGGGTCCGTATTCACCAAGCTTCTTAGTAATATATATATATATATATATATATAAAAAAAAATAACAAATATTAACCAGGGTCCGTATTCACCAAGCTTCTTAGTAATATATATATATATGTATATATAAAATATAATTAACAGATATTTACCAGGGTCCGTATTCATCAAGCTTCTTAGTAATATCTTAACTTGTCTTTTTTTTTGTCTTTTTTCTAAACACCTTTTTTTGTTATTTTTTAAACACCTTTTTCTATAGATAGTTTGTAGTGTGCCTTCGAAGTTAACAAGGATATTTAAAAATATGTGAACATCTTACATTTTGACATGAGTAATACAATTATGTTCCACTAAAGTTGCTTTATGAATACGGGCCCTGGTTGATATATTTTAAATGTCATTTGTATGCGAACCCAACGAAAAATACGAAATTCATACACTATCTAGCTGAAAGTTGACTGAACCGGGATTTGCTGTAGCATCTGTCTTTTACACTGCAAATGTATACTAAAGCAAAAAAATCTTTCTTTCTTTTTCAAATTAAAAATTGCCTAAATTGGAGAAAAATATTATTTTCAGTTTCCCTTTTGTCTCACTCATATTCAATAACGGTCCTTGAGCTTTCAGGTGGGATTATAGAGGTGTGAGGTTTAACGATTATAGAGGTGTGAGGTGTAACGATTATAGAGGTGTGAGGTGTAACGATTATAGAGGCGTGAGGTGTAACGATTATAGAGGTGTGAGGTGTAACGATTATAGAGGTGTAACGATTATAGAGGTGTGAGGTGTAACGATTATAGAGGTGTAACGATTATAGGTGTAACGATAATAGAGGTGTGAGGTGTAACGATTATAGAGGTGTGAGGTGTAACGATTATAGAGGTGTGAAGTGTAACGATAATAGAGGTGTTACCACCATTATAGAGGTGTGAGTTGTTATCACCATTATAGAGGTGTGAGATGTAACGATTATAGAGGTGTGAGTTGTAACCACCATTATAGAGGTGTGAGGTGTAACCACCATCTAAAAAAACTATGCTCGTGGATCTTAATCGGCTTACCAATAGGTCGGGTGGTTGGGGGCAAGGAGGGGTCTTATAACAGAATAATAGAGGTGTGAGGTGTAACCCTCATATAAACAAACTATGCTCGTAGATCTTACTCGACTTACCAATAGGTCGGGTGGGTGGGGCAAGGATGGGTCTTATAACAGAATAACGGCGAATAGAATTTGATGATAACAGATAAGAAATAATTAAAAATTCTAACAGCAAATACATCAATTTTACGTATGATACGTTTGCTGGGGACGGGGAAACCTTTTTCTCATCACTCGATACAGATTGTAGATAACATAATTATAGAAGCAAAAGATAAATTTCGCCAAAAACAGATACAAAATAAATTAAATAACAGATAACAGTTATTAGTAATTCGGCATAACAGATTACAAAATATACAATTCGTCAATAACACAACACCTTTACAGAAATACAGACATAACCCTTTCTTCTCTCTCCCACCCCAAACACCCCTTCCCAAACCCTTCCTCTAATAAGATAGTGTGTGTGTTTTTTCCATCTCAGTCAAGTTTATATATCATACACAATTCTCTTTCAATTGATAATAGTGTATCGTCTGTCCAGGAAGTCATCACTTTATCCGGAATTTTATACAGGCCGGTCATTCATTATCAGAACTAAAATCATGAGAAATAAATAGGATATATTGCATATAAGTTTATGAAAAAATATGCACAATCTCTACGTAGTCTTTAATACCAGTAACACGACTTATATTACAATATGCTATACCAGGGTGAGATAATTATGTCTTCACTGAGACAAGCTGGACGCTCTGTTATCTCACCATAGTATGTAATACCAGTCCCACATCTAACATTACAATATGCTATACTAGGGTGAGATAATTCTGTCCTGAATGAAACTAGTTGTTCGCTCGATTATCTTACCGTAGTATGTAATACACCAGTCCCACACCTAATATTACAATATGCAATACCAGGGTGAGATTATAAGAATCCATCATGAGTATCCATGTGAGATAGAGAAATCTCAATCGAGGGGTTAGAATTGCAACCAGGGACGAGGCTCTGCCGAGTGCCTGGTTGCAATTCTGATCCCGAGGGTGAGATTTCTCTATCTCACATGGATCACTTATGATGGATTATTTTTCTCCCATTATGTGTTTATTACCGGCATAAAATCAATGACTTTGCTGATTTAACGCCAGAATAAGGCGACGTCGACGTAACGTCATGACGTCGTAAGTCACATGTCATGTAAGATTATAAGTATCCATCATGAGTATCCATGTGAGATAGGTAAATCTCACCCTCGGGATCAGAATTGCAACCAGGAACTCGGCTCTAGGTAAATCTCACCCGAGGGTCAGAATTGTAACCAGGGACGAGGCTCTGCCGAGTTCCTGGTTGCAATTCTGATCCCGAGGGTGAGATTTACCTATCTCACATGGATAAACTCATGGTGGATTCTGTTTCTTGCATATCAATGACATTTTGTGCATCGACGTCACCAATAACTAACATTTTAATGGTTTTTTACACAATGACGTCATGCATCTGTTCACGTTATTGACGTCATTATTGTTGCGTGTGAATTTTATCTCGACCCTAGGGTGAGATGGAAATATCTAGCCCGGGTAAAATGACGGATTTCCTTGTCCGGTGTGCAAGAAAGAGTTTTCTCCCATTTCTGCTCATGTGAGATAGGCATTTTCCTCATGTGAGATAACTCTATCTTACATGACATGTGACTTGTGACGTCATGACGTTACGTCGACGTCGCCTTATTCTGGCGTTAAATCAGCAAAGTCATTGATTTTATGCCGGTAATAAACACATAATGGGAGAAAAATAATCCATCATGAGTGATCCATGTGAGATAGGGAAATCTCACCCTCGGGATCAGAATTGCAACCAGGCACTCGGCAGAGCCTCGTCCCTGGTTGCAATTCTAACCCCTCGGGTGAGATTTCTCTATCTCATATGGATACTCATGATGGATTCTTATAATCTCACATGAGGAAAGTGCCTATCTCACATGAGCAGAAATGGGAGAAAATTCTGTCCTGACTGAGACAAGCTGGACGCTCGGTATTCTCTCCATAGTATGTAATGCCAGCCCCACACCTAATATTACAATATGCTATACCAGGGTGAGATAATTCTGAGATAATTCTGTCCTGACTGAGACAAGCTGGACGCTCGGTTATCTCTCCCCGTGATATGTAATACCAGTCCCACACCTAATATTACAATATGCTATACCAGGGTGAGATAATTCCGTCTTCAATGAGACAAGCTGTACGCTCGGTTATCTTTCCATAATATGTACTACCAGTCCCACACCTTATATTACAATATGCCATACCAAGCATAGCGATAATTCGACCTGACATAGTATATTTATAGAATATTTACATATTGTGGAGAAAATCATCATATTTGTGCAACAAGTGTGAAGAATACAACCATAATAAAGTAAGTTGATACGTGTTTACATTATTTCGTAAAAACTGCAATTTAAATGTAATAGTACTTTACGTTTCAAATCGATAATATCGATAAAGAAAGTAATTGTATACCAGGTGTAGGTTTATAATTATTTAGACTGGCTACTGTGTTCGACTAGCTTATATTTTTTTTTACAATCATATTTTTAGAAATCAAGATCGTGTCACTTGTTAAAATTATATACTTATCTTCAAAAAAAATATTTAAACAATCATTTCAATGACGAAAGTATAATGTACATGTACTGACCCATTTTCTGAAAACAAAGTAACGTGTCGTGTTATCAAGTTCTGGCACGCCGGGAGGGTGGATGGTTTTCGCATAATATCAAACATTAACTTGCCCGTGTCACTTATTGGATTCACCAGGGAGTAATTATATATACACAGTAATTATAACTACTCCCTGTAATTGTACACTTACCTTAATAACATGTAGCAATACATTCGAAAGTACATCGTAATTTTGCACATTTATGAAGGCGGGTGTATGGTTTTTCGTATGATTTATATCGATTTGGAAATGTATGTGGCAACAATTTATTGGTTTGGTGTAAGTAGGTCAAAGATAAAATTCATTGTAAACCCATTGACAGTAATAAGTCACGCATTATATCAATGTTACCTAGATATTTGATATTAGATATGTGTGCCCCTTATTTGTTTACACTCCCATCGATATTGCATTTAAGAAGATAGACATTACAACTCAAATACTCCTGAATATGTATGCATGCAACTTCCAGTTTTATACAAAAAGGGTTACACTCTTATCTAAACAGGGTTACCCATAAATAATACATATTCCGTATATACATATGTGAATTTCCTCTTATGAACAGCCTCAATAAAATCGATTCTGCTGCTTTTCTCTATTGTTTTTGCATTTTGCTTCCAAAGGATCTCTTTTTCAGTATTTATTGACTTTCATACTTGCGTTTGTTTACTGCTGTGTGGCGGCTAGAAAAAGTCGCCCGACTACAATCGGTAGTGTTAATACTTACCGATCCTTTAGGATCATCAAGCCCATTTTGTTTGGTTTTAAAGTAGAATATCGCTTTATCGGTACTAGGGGGTGTTAGAGGTGTTGCAAATTACATTAAAATACATAACAGTAGAACAGGAAATGTAGCATTCAAGGACCACAGATAATGCATGGAAACAAACAACAATTACAAGCCTTAGGATAAATAAAATACAAGGTATATTACGTCATAAACATAAAATTGGTGACAATAGGGTCACCGCATTGGTACTGTCAGTGGCTCAAAAGGCCGCTGAGGTTTAAAACCAGGTTCTCTTGTGCATCAACAAAAGTATGAAAGGAGAAATTTGGAAATCGTCGAACACGATAAATACAAAAATATATTGCAGTCTCAGTTTGATTGAGGCTGTTCATGAACGGTAGTGAAAAGTGCTTTGTACAGTTTGCGCCCTCTAGACCCGTGTTGAGCAAAACTCAATATTTAAAATGCCAATAGTACATATATTTGAGCCATCTCGAAGATGGTATTCATATGACGGTGAACATGGAACCTTCAATGAGGTGTTTTTTCACCATTTCATGACCAGTGACGTATTGTCCCAGTTTCTAACAAAACACTTTGCCCTAAAATAGTGGGCGAAATAAACAAAATGGGATTCATTTGGGAGTAATGCATACGAAGCCTAGGCATCACAGGTAACAGTCAAAATACTAAATTAAAAAGCAGGCAACATATCCTAAAGGTAATTAAACAATATTCAGAATCTTTGAAGTCTGGAGTAGTGGAACCAGCTATTCGAAATTCCAGTAAGAAACCAACAGTATTTGAGAATGTACCACCGATATCTGTAAATATCGGGCTCAGCGATCTCCAAACCATGACTCAGTACTTTTAAGCCGAGTCTGCTACTTTTCGCTGTTGTTTGTGTTTGTTGTTTTCAATGGATCCCCTTTCAGTATTTATTGGCATTCACACTAGCGTTTGTTTGTGAGGCGGCTGTAAGTAGAAGTATTACTTGATGGTCCGTTGGGATCACCAAGCTCGACAGTTTGGGATATTAAGTAGAATAACGCTTAAATCGGGCGTGAGAGGTGTTGCAAATTATATAACCTCTCATGAATACTCTCAGTAAACCCGAGTCTGTTACTGATCTCTCTTGTTTGTCTGCTGCTTCAAAGGGATGCCGGGATAGAAAAGATGTGGCGTCTAAAACGTTTCCGCCGCATAACCGCTGCGGGTTGGGAGTTAGGCTTATCAAGAGAGAAAGTGTCGATCCTTACGAATGACTTGAGTTATAAAGTACTGGTTCGATCCAGGAAATATTGAATGGTTAATGGCTGACTGTGTTCTATGAAGCTACTTTTCCTGTTCGACATGTATATCTACTTTTCCGAGCACATCCTTCAATTACATAAAAATAAAAATATGCAGAATAGGACATATAACTAAACTTCTCGGCTACATATTAACTACAGAGTTGTTGCAAATTCTGCTGTAGACAACACATATTTCGCTGATCATTGTTTTCTGCCTCCACTCAAGTAGTACCTGCAATAATACAGGGATGATACCTAATGAACCTGACATAACAATAACATGGACATACATTCTGAGGAATTCTAAACTTCTGTCAGGACATGCATTGGCCATACTATTATTCTAATATTGATCATCTTCGACGCTTGATTGTAAATACAAACATCTTGACCAGTGTGCAGAAAAAAACTTGAAACTGGAACCACGCGACAGTAATGTGTTTTTTTATTAAAGTTGTCCTTACCATCCGCATTTAGTTTGTAATGATGACGTTTCCCTCTTTGTTTATATATAAATTTATTGTCTGTCTGCCTTTCTGTATATCTTGAATAGCAGGAGTTCCTCTCTCAGCCAGTCAGATACCTTGCCAGTGTATCGCCAAGAATCAAATTTTGTTGAGGATGTCCTCTCTAGACGTTTGTCCTGAAAACAAGCAAGAGTCGGAGATGATCTAGACTAATATTATTCTTTCCCGGGAACCACATATTGATAAGAATGAACACACACAAAGCGTCCATATTGAACGGTACTGTCTGTTAATACCCACATATAAACACATGTTATCAATACAGAAACGAGGGTAAGACGGTATGGATGAAAGAGACATTAGAAAGTGAGAACCCGCACTAAAACATGAGAAAATGGATCGAATCAGTTTAAAGATACCTGCAACAAACCAATCTAGAAGTTTGTAATACATTCTTAAGATCGTAAACAAGTCTTGTGCAATTGTCTTTAATATAGTAATATCACGCGAGACTATTGTTTAGGTTTAAGATCGAGGGTTCAGTGCAAATCTACCGTATCCCCTTCTTTATTCAAATGTAGTTACACTAGTGTTGCTCTGACCCCTCAAGATAAGAGTGTTTTCTTCTCATTAAACATTAAAGGAAAGTAATAAACATTTAAACATTACAGGAAAGCAAATGAGTAAACATTACAGAAAAGCAAATCATTAAACATCACAGGAAAGCAAATCATTCAACATTACACGACAACAAATCAGAAATCAGTAAACATTACAGGAAAGCAAATCAGTTAACATTACACGAAAGCAAATCGGTAAACATTACAGGAAAGCAAATCAGTAACATTACACGAAAGCAAATCAGTAAGCATTGCAGGAAAGCAAATCAGTAAACATTACACGAAATAGCAAATCGGTAAACAATACACGAAAGCAACTCGGTAAACAATACACGAAAGCAAATCAGTAAACATTACACGAAATAGCAAATCGGTAAACAATACATGAAAGCAAATTGGTAAACATTACACGAAAGCAAATCGGTACACAATACACGAAAGCAAATCAGTAAACATTACACCACGAAAGGAAATCGGTAAACATTACAGGAAAGCAAATCAGTAAACATTACAGAAAACCAAATCAGTAAATATTACTGAAAAGCAAATCAGTAAACATTACAGGAAAGCAAATCTGTAAGCATTACAGAAAAGCAAATCGGTGAACATTACACGAAAGCAAAGTCAGCAAACATTACAGGAAAGCAAATATGTAAAGAAACAGGAAAGTAAATCAGAAAATATTACAGGAAAGCAATTCAGTAAACAATACACGAAAGCAAATCAGTAAACATTACACAATTGTTAAAGATTACAGGAAAGCAAACCAATAAACAACGCAGGAAAGCATTATACATTATAGTATATATTAGAAGCATTAAACGTTACATGAAAGCATTAAACATAACGTTACATCAAAGCATTAAACTTTGAAGGACGTTATTAAACATTTCAATAATGTAGTACATATTACACATACTAAACAGTACAGGAAAGCATCAAATATTACACCTCATTAAACATTACATGAAACCATTAAATTGTACAAGCAGTAAATATTACACGAAAGCAGAACACATTATAGGAAGCGTTAAACATTACTCGAAAGCATTAAACATTACATAAAACCATTAAACATTACAAAAAAGCATTAAACATAACATGAAACCATTAAAAATAACATGAAACCATTACACATAACATGAAACCATTAAACATTACATGAAACCATTAAACGTTATAGAGGAACATTAAACAGGAAACACTGAATATTACAAGCATTATACGTTACAGTAAAGCATTAAATATTACAAACATTATACATTACAGTAAAGCATTAAATTTTACAAGCATTATACATTACAGTAAAGCATTAAATATTACAAGCATTAAACATTACAGGAACGCATTAACCATCACGGGAAAGCACAAAAGTTGTATCTAATATTCACAACAGTTATTCATTTTACGGTGTTGGTTTTTAACAGATACTTGTATACTTCGGCTTTCATTGTTTAAGATCCAACTGTATCAATTCCAATTTCATTTTTTTTAATTTGTACAGGTTATAGTGATATTAGAAAGAAATATATCAGAAAATATTGCATACAAAGGTCAAATATGTTTAAATTTGTTACATTGCTACAATCTTCAAAGAAGAAATGACTTTTTAATTTAAGTAACTATTTGTCACAGGCGTTTACTGTCAGATGTTCCAAATATTATTTCTTAAAACATATTCAAATACATTCTCACATAAATTGTTTTTATATCACTGGATTAATTTTTAAAATGAGTGATTGATATGATTATTGGTTATTAAAAGGATCGACCACGTGTTTTACTGCAATAACATATCTGCCAATCAGTTTTATTTAAACTTTAAATCCATTAATAACCCGGATAGTCAATTTTATCAAATGGACGAAGATATAAGCTATTTCAATTAGAGATACCTTAACGGCGAACTTCAAGTAATGTTCGAAGAACTCGATGTAACAATAATGGAACAAGAGCTAATTAAATGCATAAAGCAGCTTTGAAACAATTCCAGTAGCGGACCAGACTTATTACTTAATGAATTTTATAAACATGGACCGGAAGCTCTTTTACCTTACTTGCATAAAATATTCAACACATGTTTATCTCCAGGATATTTCCCAGATTCATGGAGTGAGGGCTATATTAGCGGCGATTCAAGCGACCCAATCAATTATAGGGGTATAACACTCCTGAGTTCTATGGGAAAACATGTTTCTATGTTACTAAACAACATATTAACACAATGGGCAGAGCAGTATCATGTGTATATTGAGGAACAGGCAGGCTTCCGAAGGGGAATGAGCACCGTAGATAATGTTTTTATACTGCATAGGCTAGACATAGGCTAGCAGTTGAGACAGGGCGATGGAAAAAAAACGGAAAGGGTCCCATACGACGGTAAAACGTGTAAACAATGTAATTTGTTAAAAGACGAATATCAGGAAGTTATTAAACGGCAATGGTGTGCCCAAACTGGATATTGGCGCACCTATATCCAGTTTCGGCACACCATTGCCGTTTAATGAGTTTTGTATTGCATACATTCTACGATGAAACAAAAAGACAATAGGAATATATTTTAATGAATGCCGTTTAATGAGTTTTTTTATTGCATACCCTTTACGATAAAACAAAAAGACCATAGCATTAACTTTAGTGAATGCAATGGCATAAACACAAATAAATATATGTTTGTGGGAGTTTTCTTCATTTTCCTCAAAGATTATAGGATGATGCTTAATTCAGTCTAGAATAAAGCATAAATATCTCGAGATATTTTACTTGAATGGAATATTAACAGCAGCATTGAATGTACAGTTTGTGAATAGATTTTCAGGGTGTATTCTCTTCCCGTTCACTTTTAATGATCCATCAGGATTTTGAGTTATTGAAAGATCGACAATCTGACCCACAGTTGCATTCGTTTCATTTTCAAAACGGTCTATGGTTTGTGGAGTATCTTCTATATCTTGAGAAGCAGTAAACATCTCTTCGTCACTCACTTCGTCGTTATCAAACATATCTGCTGGTCTGGACACTCCGGCTGCGTTATCTCCATCCGCTCCCACTCTGTGCAAAACAGTTGACATGTTCATCTGTTTATTTAGATTTACAGAATTGTAATGGTTCAGACTCATATGGTTTTTATGATCGGAAAGTTGGGCCACCTCTATGGCTGGTACTTGTGCATCTAATAATTTTGTAATGAACGTTTTCCGACCTGAATGGTTTGTATGGTTAGCAGACAGTCCAGCGCTTTCGCTCATTCTCTTGGTTATTTGACCTAATGTATTTTTTACCATTGGCGCGTTCATGAACCACTTTGAACTCTTCATTCCTTTTCCATAGTTGAGGTATTCAGAAAGATAAAACTTTACATCCGGTACATTCATTTCCTTTAGTCGCTTACTTGAATAGCTTTTATACAACTTTACTGGGCAGTATTGATCGCCTGTATTAATATAATTAAAACTCTATAAAATAAGAACTGAACTTATATTGTTTTGCAAACATAACATGTTAATATCTATATATTTAACTATGTGTTTTATCTATTAATGCTCGATTATTTTATGTGTTCAGACTAAAGAAAACGTTAATTAAGATGTTATCAAGCCATGTATATAGGGACAATTGACAGAAGCATTTCTGATTAAATATGAATATTGTTTATTTTTTCTTTTAGTTGTGTGGGGGTGTATTTGTTTTAATGAAATAACGACAAACTACCATGTTGGGCAAACATCTTCGGTTGAAATTGCCTTGGATCACTATCAGCTCCGTTCCTCGTCTTGGTTGCCCTCTTAGTTAAAACAACATATTCTGTTCAATCAGATGTCTTCTTTAGCTCTAGATCCCCCACAGCATGGTTAGGTGTTCTTGTCTAACACTCAGACCAAAATGGATGGTATTGTACAGCCACATCACATTAACAAGAACCTCCGGGTTTTCTGAATAAAACATAAAGTAGAATTTTTAAAAACAAACCATATGGAACAATATATCCATTTATTCAGAAATACAGCAAAGAAGTATATCTATAAGGACTATATATATGAAGATATAAGTAAATAAAATTGAACGCCCCCGTTGAATCCGCCACTGATAATAATTGAATTACGTCAAGCCGTGACGTAACATAAAATCGTCATAAAACTAGTAACGTTGTTTGGCACTGACTTTGTCATTTTTTTCTGTCAACGTTTGTGCTAGAGAAAGAAACTTCGCAACTGGACTATTTGAGAGAATAACATAACTTCAAAGGTAGGCCATTTATAATTTTAGAATACATTGTAGGGCACATAAATGTTATCTAAATGTCGCCATTTTATGTGAATTTATGTTAAAGGTTCATTGCAGTCACTATAGTTTGGCGCGCTTGTTTCAGCCAAAAGTTTTTCGGCGATAATTTCATTAATATACGATCAATCAATTCACAAGAGCAAGCTTACCCTTTCTGTATATGTATACAGCAATCAAGTTTTGAAATCCCCCATTAAGATTCTATAAACAAATCGTCTGCGTGAAGTTGCATAGACGCTTGCATTGATTTGGGTCATTCTATTTAAGTAGTGAAGGGTAGATTGATTGCTACAGTAATCTAAAGGTGAAGTATTGTGTTGTTTCATGTGATGCTTAAAGTGGGAGCTCGGCTTGTAAGTGAGGAAGTGTCGATTCTTGCGGATGGCGGGAGGTGTACAGTACTGGTTCTACGCAGGAAAGGTGGGTGGTCTGCCTCCATCACAAAAAATCGACATATATAACCTAATGACGTAAAACACCATACAAACAAACAAATAATAGTTAATGTGGATGTTGTCGAGTGTATCTTTCTTGGGTACTTAGCTACTTGAGCTGCAACGTTTTGTTTTATACGCTTGTTCTTTATTCCCCGGACCGGGTGCTTGGGTTGGGGCATTTTACACCCATAAACATTTGTACTAGTAGGACATTTAGTTTAGTGGTGGTATGTCGAATATCTCACGGTGTTCACCAACATAATTTAGCCACTCCTTTGCTCTTTTCACGTCAGATCTTGTTTTTGCCACGGTATAGGCTTTTTTCATTTTATTTATGTACTCGATAGTTTCCGCTTCCGTAAACTGCACTTGTATTTGATTATCTATGGATCTATCAAGCGACATCAATCGGTTCGCAAGTAATTGAAGCGTACGATCTCCTTGAACGGACATTTTAAACTGCTATGTGAGGCTCGCGCTCGGCATCTGTTGCCACGACGTTTGACTGGGCGGAACATTTTTGATAGCTCAGAGGTGACCATTTTAGTGAAGAAAACACATACGCATTCGCAGGCCCAAAACAAGTTATTGACAGTTTGCCAATAACCTATTTTTGGCGCTCAGTGCCAATTTATCTTATTGGCGCACTTGCATGTAAACATTAAATGCAGTGATATTGGCCTAGGGTAAGTGGGTACAGGATTTTTTCCTTCATTAATTTGTTACTATTTATAGTAAGGTATGCAATAACACTTTGTAATATAATGTAAAAACTACAATGAATTAAGAAAGATATATTTAAAACAATACTTTTGGAAAATCCTAGTTTCATGAAATTTAAACAATTAATGAAGCATGAAAATTAGGAATATACGTATATAAGGCGTTTAACCTAAAGAAACGATTGAACAATGTTCAATCCGTTAATTAATTAGTAAGATTACCGAAAACACTACCTTTGTAACCGTTGCAATGCAAACTTAGTATTACAGTATGCAATGGCAAACCAAAGATCTCTTCCAAGAAGTCTCAAGAATTCTCAAGTCACATGCATACAGTTTATTATGAATGGTTCATGCTTAATTCAGAATAAGCACGTATGTGAACTTAAAGAATTATTATTTAAAAACATCTTACGTCGTATTGAAAACTTACTTTGAATTATTGTTAATCTGTAAAACAAGTTCATTACGGTTTCGTTAACTATATGCATGTACTGTGATATATATGTGTGCAAAAACTACTAACACATGTACTGCTGCCATCTAGCCATATTGAAATCAATACTTGTATTATGTGTAAACCTGTTCATGGGCCATATTTGGCTTACAATTAGCTATATTCTATTCTTCTATTCTATTTTATGATCTATGCTTAATTAATGATCTAGCTATCTGTCTGTCGTCTGTCTGTCTGTCTGTCTGTCAGTCAGTCAGTCAGTCAGTCAGTCAAGCAGTCAATCAGTCAATCAATACGGTCCAAGTGCCAGATAATCCACTCGGTGTTTCTAATTTTTACATTATTACAATCATTATTATGAAGACAATACATGGCGTAGGTTAAATATCATTCAGTTCTAGCCGCTACAACCACTCTCCACCTAAGGGTATAATACGGGCTTGCCTTGGGTAGGGATGATGTCGTAACATACGGAACACTAATCTGTATTTATATATTGACGGTCAATGAAAACGCACCACTGGATTTTATGGGAGATAGATGTTTTTACTAAAGTAATTTATAATAATAGGAGAATATTTTGAAGTTGAAGGATAGTATTTAACGGCTGCAAACACTGATTGTCTCAGAATTCCTAAACATGGTGTATAGTTTTGGGGTCCATCAAGAAATAACCAAAGACGGGAGATTTGTTCTCTCTCCTAGTGTAATACTAACTAACACACATTCATACAGTCATTCAATATAATATAGATATAAAAATCGAACAGGAAAAGTAGCATTCAAGGAAGACAGTTAACCACAAACACACACAGAAACAAAGAACAACTTTAAAAATGAATAAAATGCCAAATAAGACATCACAAACACAAAAGGGTTGACAATAGGGCTACTGCCTTGGAACGGTCAGTGGTAAAAAAGTTCGCTGGAGGTTTAAACCAAGTTCTAGGGTACACCGAACCTCACACTTACCCTACCGTCAACCCAATAAAACGGGACAGTGTAAATAAAGAAATCCCCGCCATGAACTATTCTCTCACCAACAAGGCAGCATTAATAGGCAATATAAGTAAAACACAAAGATACTCGTGTATAAATAAATACAAAAAAAACAATAGCCTATAGACACTCTCATTGAAAATAAGTGAAATAAAAATAAAAATTAACAAATTGTCAGGTGATAATTTCTACAAAAAAGTTGATTTGTTTGTACATGGGGTTTTACGTCATTTTCAATACATGTAAGATTATACATGACGGTCGATTTATTGTGGTGGAGACATACCACCCACTTTTCCTGGGTGGAACCATTACTCTACACCTCCCGCCATCCGTAAGAATCGACACTTCCTCACTTACACAAAAGTTGAACATGGCGGACGATTTCGATATCGTCCCAAATATTTATAAGCTTGCCAAATCTGACATTTGGAGTAATTTTGGGCTAAATAAAAAAGAAGTAAGATGGCATGATCATGATGATGCACCGGCTGTGGAACCTTTAATATACTGACATACCTCCGCCGACATCATCCGTTATAGTTGAAAGAGAAAGTAAAAGTCTGTGAACTTGCAAGCAACTGAAGCTGGTCATTTGATTCATTTCTACAAGTCATTAGCTACTAGTCTAAGACTCTTAGTAGTCTGCTACCTTATTTTTGGGGTTGTAACATTTCACATTTGCTTTTGTGTTTATCATTTTACAGTTATTTTATTAATGTTATAACATAATGTTGAAGTTATATTTTGTTTAGCTGTTATTAATTACGCAAACGCTTTGTGATTTGTATGGCTACTTATGGAGCAATTAGAGTAGTCCTATTTTATTCTGCAGTTATTCCTGGGCGGGGCGGGGCGGGGCATAACATGCAGAAATACTAGAATTTTATTTTGTTAGCAAACACACACGTTCAGGAAACAGTGGTTTCAAAACTAAAGTGTTAATGACATAAATTTAATCCGTTCAATCTTAACAACACACTTATTAAGGGTAAATATCAAAATGGACCTTGATTAATTTACACGCGTATACACAAATTGTTGTAAAATTAATATAATCACATATATTTATAATGTAGCTGTATACTAACACCAGGTCAAAGGTCAATGCTATTTTTAGCCCTTGCAATTTCAATTCTCAAATTTATATCAAATCTGTCAAAAACATGATGAGCTGCATTTTCAAATAACTACAACATGTCCAAAATACAGTAACAGCCAATACATAACAGGAAACTACACTAAAAAAACATTTTAAAGCAAAAAAAGATTAGCACTCTTTAATACAGAACTACTTTCGAATCACCAGGCAAGCACATCCGGCTGATTTAGTGGAATTAAACCTAAAGTATACTTCAGTTCAATTCAATTCAATTTTACTCAGGTAAAATATCCATGTACAATTTAAAATAAACACTTGGTAAGATGAAAACATAAAATTACAGGTAAATGTATTATATAAATAAGAATCTGACTATTATCAATTATCACAGAAAGTCTATCATTTATCACATTATCAATAACAGCTTTATTATTGCTATATCAAAGAAGTTATGGTCATGTGCATTCCAGTTTCAATTTAGTTTTAAAATGTGTTATCACAGATTTTAAAAATAGTATAATATTCATTTACTAAATTGTATAAAAACCAGAAAAGAAATTGATCAGTAAATGATTCATTCTACTTGTTAAATGGACTGTATGTTGTATTTAATTGAATTGAACTAAATTGAATTTGTTTAACGGCTCATCAACACATTATAGGTAATTTAGAGCCGCCCCAGAGAGGAGAAGGATACATAGGAATCCGGGAACCGTGTCATACTCTAATTATCGAATAGATTCCTATGTTTCTTTAACGTGCTTGGAGGATAGACCGATAGATAGCCCGGTTTACGTCCCCATCAGACGGGAAAGTGTCTTGCCCAAGACACACCGACGAAACTCAGTGGCACCACGGAGGATTGAACCCGGGGCCTGCGGTTACAAATCCGCCGCGCTACCGACTGCGCCACGCCAGCCCGTTTAAACATCCAAATAAAACCATCATAATGTGATTTAGTGTCATGTGCAATGTGCATAATGCACAGTCGCTATAGGCTGCTTCGCGAGATAACTTAAAACATATTTAATTTTGATAATTTAATTTGATATATATCTCTACAAACAGTTCATTTAAAATGCGTTATTCTTAAAATATATGATTTCAGTCACGCGGATATTACTTATAATTCAGCACTTATTTCATCTAATCCAAAACTGAAACTAGTTTGATTTTCATGCTTGTATTACATCTAAAACATGCTATATGCGTAATTTGTGATCAACTACTTGTTTGTTGCCTTAATCAAGGACTGATAAGTCTGTCTGGACAGATCTCCTCGTATTATCGATCACACATTCATGTTTACTTGATATTCGATGACGTGTTGAGAAAATTATCTTATTTTTTATGCAAATAATGTGAAGAATACAAACATTATCAAGTAAGTTGTTTACAGTATTATTAAGAAAGAAATGTTGTTTTGTTTAATAGTTAACTCTTTAGAGCGCTTTAATCAATAACGAAAGGTATGCTTGTAATGACTTAGGGGCTGGGGTTTTATTTATTACAGTGTTACAGTACATTGTTACTGTATTTACCTACAAGCACATACATTATACTGTCCTCATAGAATTACATTAACAATTGTTGGAATCAAATATTTATCTTGAAACAAACTTTTTAAAAACGAAAGTACAGTCTACGTTATAAGTATGTGCTTTTTGAAATTAAAATATCAAGTTGTGGCACGCCGTGAGAGGAGGGAGGTTTTCTTTCAATATCGAACTTTAACTTAATCGTTAAGTCACTGTATAGATCAATGAACCTGTAAATATATTTAAATGCTTAATAATTATTGCTTTGTGCCAATAGGTCGAAGATAAAGCCTACAGTAAACTTAAAACTTGGCACTGACACGCACGATATCAATGTTACATGTAACCACTTTGTGGTTGGCTCACACGGTAGTCAAATTCAATGCTACTTTAATTTAGTGGAAAACACAATCGTGTTTAGTGTACCTGCGAGCGAAGGTTATCGGTATGGTGTTGTTTATTGATTCGTCCCCTACCGGTCGTACTGTTACTAAAATAGGAAAACGGTTTCCGCTCAGTAACTTCAGTTAGGGATGAGATATCGGAATGAAACTTTATGGGTAGGTAGCTTATACAAAAGGAAGCTTGGGATTGCATTTGGGGTCATTGGGGTCAAGGTCAATGTTACTGCTACTAAAAATAGAAAAACGGTTTCCGCTCAATAAATTCAGTTAAGAATGAGATATTGTAATGAAACTTTATGGGTAGGTAGCTTATATGAAAAGGAAGCTTGATATTGCATTTGAAGTCAAGGTCACTGCTACTAAAAATAGAAAAACGGTTACTGCTCAATCCCTTTGTTAGAATTGAGATATTGTAATTGAAGCATGTGTAGGTAGCTTATATGAAAAAGAAGCTTGGGATTGCAATTAGGTTAACTGGTGTCAAGGTCAATATCACTGCTTCTAAAATATAAAAACGGTTTCCGCTCAATAACCAGTTAGGAATGAGATATGGAATGAAACTTTATGGGTAGGTAGCTTATATGAAAAGGAAGCTTGAGATTGTATTTGGGTCACTGGGGTCAAGGTCAAGGTCGCTGTCACTAACAATAGGAAAACGCTTTCCACATTACATTGCTGTTACGTTACATTATGCATTTACGCGTTGATGTGTCACTTTATCCAAGGAGAAAATAAATAATTATCCAAAAAATAAAGATCACACAATGACCAGTAAGGGACATTGTATTGCATATCAATACTTCTTAGTTATAATTAGGACATTCATACATTTATTTTCCAAATTATACGCTAGATTTATAAGAACTAACATGCATATATAACTCAAATTACATAGTATTGACTGTTACGACCTACGTATGTACATGTTTTTGTCAAACTTAAACGACATATGGTAAATGGATATGGATAATAAAAAACTTTTAAAAGTGCAAAAATGGCTCAAAACCGGTTAAAATGAATGAACTACAGTACAACCCAATCCTGAAGTTGGTAAAATAACCCAAACCAATTTGAGAGGTCGCCAATCATGCTTGATATTAATGTCAATCTTGACTATGATGAGTTTTAGTTTCAAGATAAAGGGGTTTAATTATGAGTATCCACCTTAAATACCGATACCAAATGAGTTAGAAACGACGTGTTCTACTGCATTAAGCTTAAGTCGGGCGTGAGAGGTGTTGCAAATTATATTACCTCTCATGAACAGACTCACCTACTTTTCTCTATTGTGTGTGTCTGTTGCTTCGAATGGATCCTCTTTTCAGTATTTATTGATCAACATACACATGGCTTTGATGATGGCATGTAAAGCTGAGTATTTATTACACTGTCTACATAAAAGTGTAAACATATTAAACTGGAAATTGCATGTACACATGTTCAGATTTAAATAATGAGTTATTTTACCTTTTATCAATACAATTCCAATGTAATTACGCAATACGGGATATAACCCTTAATAGCGAAATATCAAGATATCAGAGAAATAAATAGTTTACATTGAATAGTGTAGTCCTTAATCTATACCAACTCTGTCGGTATTGCGTTGGTTGTTTGGTCTAACTTAAATTTATTATTTTATTTTAATTGTACGGAGTGTATATTAGATTATTAGGGATTGAGATGAATTGGGTTTTAAGGAAAAAACAAAATAACATTTTTATATGGCGTCAACAGGAATTAACTTTTTATTAACATTTACTTTTTGTTTGCTTTAATGCTTATATTTGGTTTACTGTGTTCTATGAAAGCTATTTTTCCTGTTCGATTTATATAATTACTTTTCCAGATCTACCCTCCAATAACATTGAAATAAACATATGCAGAATGGGGCCTATAACTAAACTTCTCGGCTACAGGACTACATACTAGTTCTGCGCTGACCCCTCCAGATAAGAGTGTTTCCTTTTCATTAAACATTAAAAGAAAGTATTAAACATGCAGACATAACAGGAAAGCAAATCAGTAAACATTACAGGAAAGCAACAAAATAAACATTACAGGAAAACAAATCTCAGTAAACAACACAGGAAAGCAAATCATTAAACATTACAGAAAAGCAAATCAGCAAATATTACAGGAAAGCAAATCAACAGTAAACATTACACGACAGCCAATCGGTAATCATTACACGAAGGCAAATCAGTAACCAGTACACGAAAGCAAATCAGTAAACATTACACACAGACAACAAATCAGTAAACATAACAGAAAGCAAATCAGTAAATATTACAGAACACAAATCAGTAAACATAACAGAAAAGCAAATCAGTAAATATTACACGAAAGCAAATCAGTAAACATTACACGAAAGCAAATAAGGAAACATTACAGAAAAGCAATTCGGTAAACATTACACGAAATCAAAACGAGCAAATATTACAGGAAAGCAAATCGGTAACAATAACAGAAAAACAGATCAGTAAATATTTCAGGAAAGCAAGTCAGTAAACAATGCAGGAAAGTAAATCAGTAAACAATACAGGAAAGCAAATCAGTAAATATTACAAGAAGGCAAATCATCAAACTTTACAGGAAAGCAAATCAGTAAACATTACAAGAAAGCAAATCAGTAAACATTACAGGAAAGCAAATCAGTAAACATTACACAGTAAACATTACAGGAAAGCAAATCAGTAAACATTACAGGAAAACAAATCGGTAAGCATTACACGAAATCAAAAGCATTAAACAGTACAGGAAAGCACAACATTAAACATTACAGGAAAGCAAATCAGAAAACCTTACAGAAAACACTTCAGTAAATATTAAAGAAAAGCAAATCAGTAATCATTACAGGAAAGCAAACTGTAATCATTACATGAATGCAAAATCAGCAAACATTACAAAAAGAAAATCTTTAAACATTACAGGAAAGCAAATCAATAAACATTACACGAAACCAAATTCAGTAAACATTACAGGAAAACAAATCAGTAAACATTACAGGACAACAAATCCGTAAACATTATATGAAAGCAAAATCAGCAAACATTACAGGAAAGTAAATCGGTAAACAATGCAGGAAAGAAAATCAGTAAAAAATACACAAAAGCAAATCATTAAACATCACAGAAAAGCAAATCATTAAACATTACACGAAAGCAAATCGGTAAACATAACACGAAAGCAAATCAGTAAACATTACATGAAAGCAAACCAGTCAATATGACAGAAAATCAAATCAGTAAACATAACGGAAAAGCAAATCAGTAAACATTACAGGAAAGCAAATCGGTAAACATTGAAGGAAAGCAAATCGGTAATATTAAACGAAAGCAAAATCAGTATACATTACAAGAAAGCAAATCATTAAACATTGCAGGAAAGCAAATCAGTAAACATTACAGGAAAGCAAATCAGGAAACATTAAAAGAAAGCAAAATCAGCAAACAATACAGGGAAGCAAATCAGTAAAAATAACAGGAAAGCAAATCAGTAAACAATTCCGAAAGCAAATCAGTAAACAATACTGGAAAACAAATAGTAAACATTACACAAAAACAAATCAGTAAATATTACACAAAAGCAAATCAGTAAACATTACAGAAAAGCAAACCCGTAAAGATTTCGGAAAAGGAAATCAATAGACACTACACGAAAGCAAATCGATAAACATTACAGGAAAGCATCTAACATTACTGCACACCATTAAGCATTTAATTTAGCACAAAGCCTTTAACATTACAAAACGTATTTAACATTACAGGAAAGCATTAAACACTAACATAAAGCATTAAAACTTGAAACAACGCATTAAATATTACAGGAACACTCTTAACATTAAAGCCAAGCATTATACATTCCAGTATAGCATTAAACATGACAGGAAAGCAATGCATTTAACATTACAGAAAACAAGCATTACAGCAAAGCATTCCACATTACTGCAAAGCATTAAACATTAAAGCAAATCTTTAAACATTACAGCAAATCTTTAAACATTACAGTAAATCTTTAAATATTTAAGCAAAGCTTTAGATATTACAGGAAGCATTAAACATTTTAGCAAATCTTTAAACATTACAGCAAATCTTTAAACATTACAGCAAATCTTTAAACATTACAGTAAATCTTTAAATATTTAAGCAAAGCTTTAGATATTACAGGAAGCATTAAACATTTTAGCAAATCTTTAAACATTACAGCAAATCTTTAAACATTACAGCAAATATTTAAACATTACAGGAAAGCATTACACATTACATGTAAGCATTACTGGACAGCATTTAACATTACAGGAAAGCATTACTGGGCAGCATTTAACATTACAAGAAGGTATTAAACATAACATGAACATACCGGAACACATTACACATTACAGGTAAGCATTAAACATACATGAAAACATTACACATTACAGGTAAGCATTAAACATACAGGAAAGCAGTCCATGACAGCATTTAACATTACAGGAAGGTATTAAACATATATGGAAGTATTACACATTCCAGAGAAGCATACAACATACATCAAAGCATTACACATTACAGATAAGCATTAAACATACAGGAAAGCATTACACGACAGCATTTAACATTACAGGAAAGCATTACAGGACAGCATTAAACATACAAGAAAGCATTACACGACAGCATTTAACATATTAAACATTATAGCAAAGCAATTAACATTACAGTAAAACATTTAACATTACAGCAAAGCATTAAACTTTACAGGAAATCATTACACATTAGAGGTAAGCATTAATGGACAGCATTTAACATTACTGAAAAGCATTACTGGACAGCATTTAACATTACAGGAAGGTATTAAACATACAGGAAAGCCTTACACATTACAGGTAAGCATTAAATATACAGGAAAGCATTACAGGAAAGCAGTCAGAAATCATTAACAATTACAGGAACTTATTACACATAACAACAAAATATTACATGTCACAAACATTACAAATTACATGAAAGCATTAAACTTTACATTAAAGAAAAACATTAAACATTGCAGGAAAGCTATAAACATTACAATAAAGCCAAGCATTAAACGTTGCAGAAAACGTTGCAAAATATTACATGTTACAAACATTACAAATTACATGAAAGCATTAAACATTACAGGACAGAAAACCATTAAACATTGTAGGAAAGCATTAGACATTGTAGGAAGGCAATACAGATTAGAAGCATTAGACATTGCACGAAAGCATTACACATTACAGTAAAGATAAGCATTAAACGTTGCAGAAAGTTATTCGGTTTTCTTGTCTGGAGGATATCTCAGACACTGTTAATTATACCTGATTTCAACTTGATACAACATTACAATATTGCATTACACATTACACGTATTATACATTACAGGAAATCATTAAATATTACACCGCATGAAACATTACATGAAAACATTATCAAGTACAAGCATTAACCATTACATGAAAGCAGTAAACATTATAGGAAGCATTAAACATTACAAGAAAGCATTAACCGTTATATAATAGCATTAAACATTACAGGAAGCATTAAACATTACACGAAAGCATTAACCGTTATAGAAAAGCATAAAACATTACAGGAACGCATTAACCTTACCGGAAAGTTGTATCTAATATTCATAGTTATTCATTTTACGGTTTTGATTTTTGACAGATACCTGTATACTTTGGTTTTCATTGTTTAAGATCCAACTGTATTAATATGACCCAAGTACCGGATAATTCCCGCTGTGGTTCTTTATTTTACATTCAAAACAATCATTATTACGATACCAATACATGGCGTAAGTGAAATATCATTCAGTTCTAGCCGCAACAACAACTCTCCACCTGAGGGTATACTATGGGCTTGCTTGGGGTACGGATGATGTCATAACGCAACACTAATATGTATTTATATACGGACGGTCAATGAAAACGCATTGGGGTAGGGATGATGCCATAACGCAACACTAATCTGTATTTATATACGGACGGTCAATGAAAACGCATTGGGGTAGGGATGATGTCATAATGCCACACTAATCTGTATTTATATACGGACGGTATTTGAAAACGCATTGGGGTAGGGATGATGTAATAACGCAACACTAATCTGTGTTTATATACGGACGGTCAATGAAAACGCATTGGGGTAGGGATGATGTCATAACGCAACACTAATCTGTATTTATATACTGACGGTCAATGAAAACGCATTGGGGTAGGGATGATGTCATAACGCCACACTAATCTGTATTTATATACGGACGGTCAATGAAAACGCATTGGGGTAGGGATGACGTCATAACGCAACACTAATCAGTATTTATATACGGACGGTCAATGAAAACGCATTAAGGTAGGGATGATGTCATAACTCAACTCTAATCTGTGTTTATATACGGACTGTCAATGAAAACGCATTGGGGTAGGGATGATGTCATAACGCTAAAAAATCTGTATTTATATACGGACGGTCAATGAAAACGCATTGGGGTAGGGATGATGTCATAACGCGACACTAATCTGTATTTATATACGGACGGTCAATGAAAACGCACCAGTGGATATTCTGGGAGATACATTTTATTACTAAAGTAATTTATAATAATTTAGTAGATGAATAATTTGAAATTGAAGGATAGTAATTAACAGCTGTCTCAAAATTCATAAACATGATGTATAAAGTGATCAACTAATCGATACATCATCTCGACGTCACGTTATTCAAGAAAGATAACGTCACTTGTAGCTCTCAGTGTAGCCTGTCGTTATCTTGCTCTTAATGTAAACGGGTATTCACATACTGTAATTAATAACAAATAAAACTATAGACCTGTTGAATGCTTTAGGTTCGACTGCATGGTAAACAGTTTAAAATGTTTATTTATTTTCTTAAGATGTCAGTTCCTGGGAGAAAAGCAAGTCAGCTAAGCGAATCGTTATCAGCCGAGTCGGAGGTGGTGTTTGAATTTTACTGCCACCCATGTAGTCAGGAAGGACAACATCTAGAAGCCCATGGGTACTGTGTGGACTGCCAACACTATCTGTGTGCACCATGCTACAAGTACCACTGCCGACCATTACCGTTTAAGAAACATGTTCTTCTGGACAAAACAAGTATGCCGAAAACGAAGCTGCTTGCCAAATCCAAGGACATGTGCACTGATATATGTCCTAATCATCAAGGTAGAATTGTTGAATACTTTTGCGAGCAACATGAATGTTTTGGATGCAGCGTCTGTATGACAACCGGACATAGACGCTGTGATGACGTCACCTTTATACCGGATATAGCATCGTCGGCTGCAAGCAAACGAGAATATTCAGAAATGCAAATGGCATTGAACGGCTTTTCAAATGGGTTTTACGATAATTTAAGAAAGTTTAAAGAAAATATTCCTGTATTTGATCGAGTCCATTCTCAAGCAATTGATTGCATTAGGGAATTTCGGAAGAAGATGAACAGCTTTTTCGATGAACTTGAAAACAAAATAAATACAAAGGCAAACAAGTTCAAGGATGACAATACGAAAGTTATAAACATGGTCACAGATACAAGTAACACGATGATACAGGAGATTGAGAAACTGACGTCTGACCTTGATAAGCTGCACCAATCAGATCAAAACTGCCAACTATTTGCTGAAATTAAAAATGCAAAGAATAAACAGCAATCTTACAAAGACAGCCTCATCAAAATTGAGACTGAGAACACATTGAAGAAGTACATATTTAAGCCAGACAATAAGCTCGCAGAATTGATAAAAAACATTGACAGCATTGGGGAGCTGAATATGATAAGAGACACTACGAAAAACAAAGCAACACCGGTTGGTGAGATCAACGTTAAACAAAAAGGTGACTCTGAAATCTCTTGCATAACTGGATGCCTCGTACTGACTAGTGGTCAACTTTTCCTAGCTGACAACTTGAACATGAAAGTTAAATTGTTCAGTACGAAACAAGGTGGATTAATAACTGAACTTGTGCTTCCATCAAACCCATTTGATGTGACCGGGATCAGCGAATGTCAAATAGCAGTGACAATGCTCTTCAGCAGAAGATTCAGCTGATAAACGTGTCGGACTCCTTGTCTCTGGACCGTGAGATTAAAGTCGACGGCAACTGTCTTGGAATTGTCTATAGCAAGCAGAGGTTAATCGTGTCATTTGTCGACGCGGGTAAGATACAAATACTTAGCTTCCAAGGACGAGTGCTACAGAATATTGCGACAGACGATAACGGTGATCCGTTATTTAGCAAACCATATTACATTGCCATCAACCCAGATCATACTACGTTACAGGTGTCAGACTGTGAGAAACATACGGTGACCAGTCTGACAATGGACGGCAGAGCTACGACAGTCTACAAGGACGACGACCTGAAGGGCCCTTGGGGTGTGACAGTGGCTGGTGACGGTACCGTATTCGTCTGTGGGAAAGATTCTCAAAACATTCACCAGTTGACGGCTGACTGCAACAAGATACGAGTTGTATTGTCCAAGGAAGATGGAGTGAATTTTTCATGGGTAATACGTTACTGTGATGGCGAAGATAAGCTATATATAGGTAATGGTAGCAACAGCCGCGCAGACATAATCGACGTGTTTCAGTTACTTAACACGAGGAAATGACAAAGTGTGTGAATTATGGAGGCTCAATCAAAATTCGGGAAAGGTGAAGACGTTCGGGATATGTTGGAAACAAAACATCGTGAAAATAATACCTACTCAATTCGAATTCAGAAGGGGACAATGAGATACAATATTCCCCTCACAAAAAAATAGTTTAATGTATGTCTGTGGTTCGCATATTGCGTCTCTAAAATAAATTGAAATAACAACCTCGGTGCCAAGAAAAATTAACGTCTAATACGATCAAGCTTATTTAAGCACATATGCATGTATTTGGTTTTAAACAGATTTTAACATTCATGTCCAGCGTTCTATTGTAATCGATATCAGAATGACAGCCAAGTGTATTGTAAGATATGCGAGAATGATTTCCGGACATACTGTATTCCATGCTTAAACATATATGTCAGATTTTTTATTGATGTGAGAATGATATGCATGTGTATTGTAATCAATGTGAGAATGATATCCAGGTGTACTGTAATCGGTGTCAGAATGCCATCTTTTAGAATTGTTTATCGATGAGAGAATGATATCCAGGTGTATTGTATTCCATGTGAGAAAGATATACAGGTGCCATCTGTCAGCCTTTTTACAGATGCGAGAATGATATCCAGGTGTATTGTTACCAATGTGAAAATGATATCCAGTTGCCATCTGTTAGCATTTATTTTATTGATGACAGAACAATATCCAGTTGTATTGTATCAATGTCAGTATGATATCCCAGGGGTAATGTAATCGATGCTAGAATGTCATCTGTTATCATTTTTGCATTTTTATCGATGTGAAAATGATATCCAGGTGTATTGTTATCAATGTAAGAACGTTATCCAGGTGTATTGTAATCAGTGTCAAAACAATATCTGAGTTTATTGTAATCGATGTCAGAATGCATCAGTTAACACTTGTTATCGATGTGAGAATGCTACCCAGGTGTATTGTAATCAATGTGAGAAGGATATCCACGGGTAATCAATATCAAACTGAAATCCGGATTTATGGTAATCAAAATGTCAAAATGGTATCCGGGTATATTATAATGAAAGTCATAATGGTATTCGGGTGTATTGTAATCGGGGTCAAAACGATATCCGGGTGTTTTGTTAACAACGTTAAAATAATATCTGGGTGTATTGTAATCGATGTGAGAATGATATCCTGGCGTATTGTAATCGATGTCAGAATGACATCCTGGTTTATTGTAATCAATGTTCTATTGGTATCCAGATGAATTGTAATACATGTCAAAATGATATCCAGGTGTATTTTAACCCATGTGAGAATTACACTATAGTGTATTGTAATCAAGGTCAGAATGATATCAGGGTGTATTGTAATCAATATCAGAATGATATCCAGGTGTATTGTAATCGATGTCAGAATGGCATCTGGGTATATTGTAATAAATGTCAGAATGATATCGGGATGTATTGTAATCAATATCAGAATGATATCTGGATGCATTGTAATCAATATCAGAATGATATCTGGATATATTGTAATCAGTGTTGGAATGATATCGCGGTGTATTGTAATCAAGGTCAGAATGATATCGGTATTTTAGTAATCAATGTCAGAATGATATCGGGATGTATTGTAATCAAGGTCAGAATGATATCGGGATGTATTGTAATCAATTTTAGAATGATATTCGTATGTATTTTAATCGGTGTCAGAACGATACCCGGGTGTACTGTACCAATGTCAGACTGGCATCCGGGTGTATTGTAGCCAATGTTCGAATGCTCTGCTTGTGTATTGCAATCAATACCAGAACGATATCCGGGAATATTGAAATCGATGTCAAAATTATATATTTGTGTATTGTAATGGATGTCAGAATGATATCAGTGTGTATTGTAATAGTTGTCCGAACGATACCTGAATGTATTGCAATCAATGTTCGAATGTTTTCCATGTGTATTGTATTATCAGTATCAGGACGATATTCGGGTGTTTTATGTTATCAATGTCAGCACGATATCCGGATACAGTTTAATTGAGGTCATAATAATATCCGGATGTGTTGTAATTGATGTCAGTATGATATCCGGGTATATTGTATTTTGTATCATTATGCTATCCGGGTAAATTGTATTCGACATCAGACAGATATTCGGGTGTATTGCAATCGATATCTGAATGAAATACGGTTGTAATGTGACTGATTTTAGAATAATATTCGAGTGTATTGTAATCATTTCAGAATGATATCCGGGTGTATTGTAATTATTTCAGAATGATATCCGTGCGTATTGTAATCATTTTAGAATGATATCCGGGTGTATTTTAATCGCTGTCATAATGATGTCTATGTGTGTATTGTTATTGATGTCAGGATGATTTCCTGGTGTATTGTAATCCATGTCAGAACGATATCTGGAAGTATTGTTATTATTAAAAACAGAACGTATTATTGTATAAGATCGTCCATCCGTACGTCCACGTACGTCCATCCGTGCGTAAACATTTACGAATTATGCGCGATAACTTCGAAACCATAGCATAAAAGTTCGTACTAAGTACATGTCCTTGGTGAGTGAGTAATCCTATAGTTTTTGGCGTCAGTTTTCAACGGTCAAGGTCACCATGACCTTATATGGCAATACGTATTCTGCGCGATTATTTCGAAACCATGGTATGTTCATTGCTCTTGTTGAGAGGAGACATTCTTTTCTTTTGGGGTCAGTAGATCTATGGAAGTCTAGATCATCTGCGACGCTTGCTTGTTTTTAAGACATGCGTCTAGAAAAGTCCTCAAAGTTTGACGTTTGCCGGTACACTGGTAAGGTTTCTGATTGGCTGAGACAGGAACACCTGTTATCCAAGATATACAGGAAGGCAGAAAGACAATTAATTTATTAATACACCAAGATAAACAAAAAGGGAACTTCATTATTATATCGACGAACTAAATGCGGATGGTCAAAAATACTTTAATAAAAAAATCAGTACGGTCACGTGCTTCCAGTTTCAAATTTGTTTCAGCGCAAACGGTCAAGACGTTTGTATTTACAATCAAGCGTCGAATATGATCAAGACTAGATCTATGGTAAAGTTCGCCATGACTTTATATGGAAGTATGCAGTCTTCGTGATAACTTCGAAACCATAAAACCAACACTTATGAATCTTCACGGGTAAACTTTCTTTGGTGATTTGTTTGAATAGTGTGTTTCGTCATTTTTTGCACATTTTAGGACATATATGACGGACGTTTTTTGTGATAGATTCAGAGCACCACATTTTTCCTGGGTAGAACTAGTACTGTATACCCCCGCCATCCGTAAGAAGCGACACCTTCTCACTTACAAGGCGTTCTCTCAGTGGGATTCGAACCCTCAGCAGTAAAAGGCGAGGTTTACAACGCAACATCTGTAACTCTCGACCACGACATGGCCGCCATAACCTTATATGAAATAGGCATTTTGCGCGATAACAAAAGCATAACACCTATGCTCATGAAACTTAGTTGTTCGTCCCTAAGTCAAGGGTCATTGTCATATTGACCTGTCACGTAGGAAAATATTTTCACATAAATACGCTGCAAACGGGCGTATAATGAGTCGTTAAGCGGCGCTCTTGTTGGAAAATATGTGTTTATGATTTCGTCTTAAAAGTTTACTTAGTTATACATCTGAAACCAATATAGTGGCGTCTGTCATCCCTAGGTATTTTGCGAATAACATTTTAATTTTCACAGGTCAATATATGTAGTTCCATAAAATTCCAAATAAAAATAAACGTCTTGCATATTACCACTCATTGTCGTAGTCGTAGAAATCAACTGGTGACGACAACGGGCAATGTTTAACGAAATTTCTTTCTCGAGAACAGTTGTACATATTTTTAGGGATGTTTTCCCAGACTATCAAAAGTAGATATAAAAAGTCGAACAAACATGTAGCATTTAAGGACCAGTCAGCCAAAAGCGCGCATAGAAAAACACAATAATTACAAAGATGAATAAAAGGCAAGATATGACATCACAAACATAAAAGGGTTGACAATTAGGTTGACAATATCAAGTTTGCTAAAACAGAATGTCGCCAGTTTGAACAATGGGCCCCGCAAAGAGGGCCTACATTTGTATATTGAGATAAAGTCAAAACAGTAGGCTTTTTTTTCAAGAATAATTTTAAATACATAATTATGTTTAACACAAATTCAAAGTTGGTATGGTTTGTACATTGGTTTAGACTGTTATGTAATGAGGGGTGTTCCGCCATTAAGCTGGAGCTTCTTTTGCCTTGTAAAAAGAGGGGGTCAAGCTGGAGCTTCTTTTGCCTTGTAAAAAGAGGGGGTCCTCATTTTCTTCCAGGAGGTGCTGAAATCCTTGTATTGGAAATGTGAATTAAAAATAAATGAATACAATTTAAAGCAACTTCCACCCCAATATTTCTTTGCGGATTTCACTGCCTATCAGGAACCTACAGGGGGATTTATTTTTGAAGTTGTCGACCTTTTAGATGTATAAGCCTGTTACGACTATGTTTCCTATTCGCCAATGGCATCTGGTGTGCGATTCACGACCATTTGATTATTTTACTACTGGAAACTGTTACTTTAATATTGATTCACGACCGCTTCGCCAAGGCCATCAGATGGCGGCGATTCAAGGTCACTTTGCAAAGGTCATCAGGTGGTGGCGATTCGCGGCCGATTCGCCGAGGTCATCAGATGCGGCGATTCACGGCTACTTAGCCAATGTCATCAGGTGGGCGGCGATTTACGGCCACTTCGCCAAGGTCATAAGGTGGTGGCTAGTCAGAGACACATCGCCAAAGTCATCAAGTAGCTACGTTTCACGACAACTTCGCAAAGGTCATAAGGTGGCGGCGATTAACAGACACATCGCCGAAGTCATCAGGTGGCGGCGATTCAAGGTCACTTCGCCAATGTCAGCAGGTGGCGTCGATTCACGGATACATCATCAAAGTCATCGGGTGTCGGCGATTTACAGCCACTTTGTCAAGGTCATCAGGGTGGCGGCGATTCACGGCCACTTTGCCAATGTCATCAGGTCGCGTCGATTCACGTCCACTTCGCCATGTTCATTAAGTAGGCGGCGTCTCACAACAACTACGCCATGGTCATCAGGTTGGCGGCAATTCACAGCCATTTAGCCAATGTAATGAGATGAGCGGCGATCCACTACCATTTCGACAAGGTCATCAGGTGGGCGGCGATTCACGACCATTTCTCCAAGGTCAGCAGGCGGACGGCGATTCACGGCCATTTCGCCAAGGTAATCAGGTTAGTGGCGATTCACGGCCATTTCGCCAAGGACATCAATTAGGCGGCGATTCACGACCATTTCGCCAAGGTCACCTGGTCGACGGTAATTCACAGTCATTTCGCCAAGGTCATCAGGTGTCATCAGGTTGTCTGTTATTCATGGGCCCTTCGCCAAGGTCATCAGGTGGTGACGATTCACGGCCATTTCGCAAAGGTCATCAAGCGGCGGTGATTCGCCGCCTTTTCGAAAAGGTCATCAAGTGGACTGCGATTCAAGACCCCTTCGCCAAGGTCACCAAGTGAGCGGAGATTCACGGTAACTTCGCCAAGGTCTTCAGGTGGGCGGCGATAAAATGACAACTTAGCCAAGGCAAATATCTTGCGGCGATTCAAGTCCATTTCACCAAGGTCGTCAGGTGAACGGCGATTCACGGTAATTTCGGCAAGGTAATCAGGTCGGCGGTGATACACAGTCACTTCGCAAAGGTCATCAAGTGGGCGGCGATAAAACGTCATTATAGCCAAGGTCAGTATATGGCGGTGATTCACGGCCATTTCTCCAAGGTCATTAGGTGTGAGGTGATTCACGGTCACTACGAAAATATCATGAGGAGGGCGGTGATTCACCACCACTTCGCCAATGTCATCAGGTTGGCGGTGATTCATGGCCACTTCGTCAAGGTCATCATGTGGCGAAACTTCACGGCAATTTCGACAGATCATCAGATGGGCGGCGATTCACGCCATTTCGTCAAGGTCAACAGGTGCCGGTGATACGCGGCCACTTTGCCAATGTCATCATGTGGACTGCGAAGTCAGACCACTTCGCAAAGGTCACTAAGTTGGCGGAGATTCACCGCCACTTCGCCAAGATCACCATGTTGGCGGCAATTCACAGCCACTTCGCAAAGGTCATCAGGTGGGTCCACTTGCAATTAGCCAAGGTCATCAGGTGGCCGTGCTTCACGGCCACTTAGCAAAAGTGATCAGGTGGGCGGCGATTCCCTTTAACTTCGCCTAGGTTATCAGATGACAGATATTAACGGTCATTCGTCAATGTCATCAGTTAGCGGTGATTCACTGCCACTTCGCCAAGATCATTAGGTTTGCTTTGATTCACAGCCATTTCATTTTACATATAAATTGTACATATCCGGAGAGGTAATTTAGGAGTAGTGATTGGCATAAAATAGGACTATAGTCGGACTTTTTTAGTAACATGTATTGACATTTTTAGCAAACATAGGAATTTTCTGAAAATGCCATTACATTCTAAGCATAGTTGTCTTTAAACTGAGATCATTTGCAGACTGTTGCTTTAAGAAATGATAATTTCTACAGAATTACCATTGAAAGTGCATACCTGAAATTTCGAGTATTTTCTATCTGAAATCATACATTGCAAATATCTGGTTTATTATCACTGATATAATATCTAAATAAAATATTGCTAAAATTAAGAACATACTTAAAATGTAATCTGTTTATATAATCATCGGGGGCTTGACACACTCTTTACTGAGTGAAAACGAATAATTATGAAACACTGAGTGAAAATAAATAATTATGAAACACTCTACGGAATGAAAATGAATAATTATGAAACACTCTACTGAGCGATAATAAATAATCATAAATCCCTCCACTCAGTGAAAATGAATAATTATGAAACGCTCTACAGAGTGAATATCAGTTTCGAAGAGCAGCTTTTTTTCACATAATTTGCATTTTTCAAATCAATTTTAGTAATTATTTAAATAATTTGAATATATCAATGCTAGTTAAGTTTTTCATACTATACTCTTCAAAATAATTTAAGGATCTCACAAAAAGAACAAGGATGAATACTTAATATTTAATATTGTGCATTACACATCCATATTAAAATTTATGGACGGACTGGCGGGCTAGAATCCAGATAATGTGGGTAACAAGTGGATAACACAGGAACACAATAGTTGTTCTGAGCTGGACGGTGAATGAAAGTTTTCTAAAGCTAAGTGCTGTATAAATAAAATAAAATAGGACTGAAGCACAACGAGCAGGTGAAAAGGTTAGCGGTGAAAAAGTGAACGTTTGGAAGCGATAATACGACTGAAACAAATGCCCCCACCCCAGCCCCATCTGTATTTATCCGCATTTGCTGTAAAGTTGATATATCTATGTATTTATAAATGTTTATCATTTTAAACTTTAACACACACGTACTATCGTTATCATCATTTTATATTGTATACACTTGATTACTCGCTTTTTCCTTCGTTGAGGAGACACATCTTGGTGTTGAAAACAGTTCCATGGATTCAACCTAAGCTATTGTTTATTTTATATGGTAAGTTGCTACATGTACCACTTATGTTTATCTCTCGCTTATTCCTTCGTCTTTGTGTTGAAATCAATTCCATGGATTCAACCTAAGCTATTGGTAATTTTATCAGGTAAGTTGCTACCACTTATGTTTATCTCTCGTTTGTTCCTTCGTGGAGGGGATACATCTTGGTGTTAAAAACAGTTTCATGGAATCAACCTAGGCTAGTGTTGACTTTATTAGGTAAGTTGCTACCACTTATGTTTATCTCTCTCTTGTTTCTTCACGGACGAGACACATGTTGGTGTTGAAAACAGTTAAACCTAAGCTATTGGTCATTTTATCAGGTCAGTTGCTACCATTGATGTTTATCTATCGTTTGTTTCTTCGCGAATGAGACACATCTTGGTTTTGAAAACAGTTCAACATAAGCTATTGGTCATTTTATCAGGTCGGTTGCCACTAGCGGATCCAGGGGGGGGCGCACCCGGCGCGCGCCCCCCCCTAAAAATTCCGAATCATACATGTATGTCCATGTTACTGTAGATATAATATCAAACAATTTCGATGCACGCCCTCAGTATTAAAAAATTTCTCGCTCGCTTCGCTCGCACTACGCATAATGACTAATGAGTGGTTTAATTAACACATTGTTAAATCCTTTTATTTGAAAACGAACTTTTTTTATTCATACATGTCCATGTTACTGTAGATAAAATATCAAACAATTTCGATGCACGCCCTCAGTATAACAATTTTTTTTCGCTCTCTTCGCTCGCTCGACGCATAATGGCTAATGAGTCGTTTAATTAACACATTGATAATTCCTTTTATTTGAAAACGGACTTTTTTACCCAATCAATGCACTACCGCAACCGTTTTAGGAGGCTAGAAACGGACCCGAAAATTTACCAAAATCTTACGCCCCCCCTAACCTGAAATCCTGGATCCGCCCCTGGTTGCTACCACTTATGTTTATCTATCTCTGGTTTCTTCGCGTAGGTGACACATCTTGGTGTTAAAAACAATTCAACATAAGCTATTGGTCATTTTATCACGTAAGTTGCTACCACTGATGTTTGTCTCTCGCTTGTGCCTTCGTGGAGGGGAAACATCTTGGTGTTGAAAAAAGTTCCATGGATTCAACCTAAGCTATTGGTCATTTTATCAGGTAATTGTTCAAACGTATTTATTTTACATCGATTTTAACGAAAGTTCTCTCAACTTATTTTAATCACCAAACTAAATCGATGTTCGTATTTCTTATCACATATAATTATGAGTCTAATAAACTTCAACCGCCGTGACATTTGAGCTGCTGACCGTACCTACTAGTACCACAATTTAAAATTTCAGTTAAGTATCCCCCCTGCTTAAATACAAAATGATGATCTCATTATGATTAAATAAACTAATCATCTGTGGGAATTATTAAGAGGGTCATAGTGACATTCTCTAAATGTATAACTTATATCGAGGCGCCATATTCTAGACAGCTTCTGACTCGACACTTCCCTTGTCCGATATTGTTCTTCAATTAAACTGTATCGAAGGCAAAAATGATAGAACATTACCAATCAAGAGCTCTACTAGACGTTCGTGTTTATATATAAATACCTCATTCAATTTGTTTCTTTACTGTCCGTTTTACTGTAAGTTTTCAAAACCGTAAATTGCAGTTCCTGTTGCTTCATTACAGAAATTAATCCGCCAAATAACTGTAAAATGATACTAAAAAAACGTTTACCAAAACGTTATCTAGGTGTTTAGATAATAATGTATATGTGCCGGATCGAAGTGTAGGTTTATTCATGGGTTCTTAAAATACCCGTGATTGAATATGTGTAAAATGAATTATGAGTTGGTAACTCGACGCTCCGGTTTTGGGATTCGGCCTTGCTGATTAAAGCCATTTATATTATGTCTATAGAGTTTGGATTCTCAAAATATTTAAGTTAAGCGTTATCTTTATATACAGCAACACAATGAACTACGTATTGAGATTTATCAATATGTTATCTGCATACATTTGATAAAACCTCAAATGGTCGCAATATTTATTGCACTGACAAGAAATCGAATACCTTATTTTTTAGTTTAAAGAAGCGGGTAATGTGTGCTTTATGTCACACACAGGAAATGCGTGGGACTCGATATGAATTTGATTTATGCTCTTATTATGCAAAACGCTTTAGTCAAGAATCCATTTCATCTTTCGTAAGGCTGAAAAAGTAAGGATTTTCCCATTTTGGGAAGTGTTGAAATGAAGTGTAACAAGTTATTGGTGTTATTTCTTATGAATTGATACGTGTTTATATATTGAATCGAGTTAAAATGATTTGAAAATTGGGCGTGAGTTTTAGTATTTAAGACGAACATTAATCATGTAAATTGTTACACCTTATGTATCATGCTTCCTACAGGCTACAATGTTAGCTTTTACGAAGATGAAATGAAACTACGCATACATGTACACATTTACAATGTTTTGCCTTATTTGCAAAATTGCAAAATATAACCAAGTACATTATTTGTGTAAGCTTCTGCTTACGTTCAGTATCATTTAGTCCACTATCACAGTGACCTCTGAGGTTCGATGCTGATATGAACACGTGACATATCGTATTGATCATATACACTTTTCAACCTGATAGGGCGATAGTGTTAGCTGTATCCAGTAGCATATCCGTGTAACTCAGCGTATTAAAGGGACACACGGCAATCTTAAAGTGTTTATCAAGCACTGAAATTAGCGTCTCGATTTATTAATCCAGTATCATTTTTACTTTAATAAAAGTTTGAGTTTCAATTAGTTCCTTAATCCTACTATAGGTTTAACTAATATTGGTTCAATATAATGAACAGTTAGTTATAGGCAAAAACAATTTGCTTTAAACTATTCCTATAATTAATATTAATGGTTAAACAAATGAAAGTTATGTAAAAAATAAATAAAAATAACGGGACGCCGCGAGTTTTTAAAAAGTCCAGATTGCCATGGGTCACTTTAAAGGAGAGACCCGGCAATATTGAATGGTTTAAACACGCGGACTCCTTTTAATGTTTCTACATAGCTTGTATATTTGTACATCATTCATTTATAATTATTTAAAAAGCAAAATCGGGCAATGCTTACTGAGTTATACACTAAACAAAATAAAAATCAGACAAGTAGTTCTCGATTCGTTAATGACGATGTCTTCAGAGTAGGAATACACAGATTCAGACTGTCTGTCCGTGAAAACTCTAATGTTTCATTAAGAACGTACATACTCTTTACATGTTACATGGGTAATGTTCTGTATTAACTAACCCTCCAAATAACGGTATAATTACTAGCACACACACACACACACACACACACACACACACACAAAACGTTTATCAACACTCTAGCCAGGTGTTCAGGTCATATAATAATGTATATGTGCCGAATAAAAGTAAAGTTTCATTTACTTGTTCTTAATACTCGTGATTGAATATGCGTAAAATGAATTATGAGAGTTGGTAATTCTTAATTCGATGCTCCAGTTTTTTTGATGTTTGGCGTGGCTCGTTAAAGCCGGTTGTATTGTGTCTATATAATTTGTATTTCCAAATAGGTAAATTATATATACCTCGTCGTCAGTATGTTATAAAACGGTGTATACATGTTGTAATATTTGACTGATTTTGGCGGGATAACTACAAACTGTCAAACAGGTACAAATTACACTAGATTTTTTTATTTTTACATTTCGTAAAAGGCAAATGGCAGCTTTATTAGCGATCAGACAGGATCAGATGTTTTGGAATAAAAACATGTTAAAACAAATCGTTATCTGGTTATTGTCGAGACAGTTAACAGGTCCACATACCCTATGTTGTTTACCGTGACGGCTTACAGGTCGGCATTCCCTTAAATCGCTCACTTTATGTAGTTTACTTTAAGTAGCAATGATACTACCCATATACTCCTCAAAATAATTTAAGGACCACAAAATAGAACAGTAATAATTACTTATTCTTTAATATTATGGATTTCATATTCATATAAAAAGTTAATAAATGTGTGTAATGTTACAAGTGTAAAAAAATACAACTAAATTAAAACAAATGCAAAAAGACAGTAAATTGTTCAACTACAGCACTTTAAAACATGACCAAAATCTAGAAATTATTTTGAGGAAAACATATCGTCAGTCAAAGAATAGTTACTTCGACCCGCAATCGTTTTTACCATTACTAACAATAGGAGCACCATTAGCTAATAGTTATGCTTGTTCATAACCCAGTTTGCAATGTAGAAAGTGAGTAAGGAACATTGGGGAACAAACCGGGACTACGTTAGCTATTGCACTTACCTGCAGAAATGACATTTATCGTTATATATATACTCAAAATATTTAAAAACGCAACATTTATTATATTCGATTACTTTTAGTCCGCTGTTTTTTTTGTTCAACTCAAGATTGTATTTTATGTTAGTATACCAGTCTCTTTGTCCCAAAGGTTAAAATATGGCGATAAACAGTTGCATAAGAGTTGCTCTAACTTTCAGTTAAAACACATTTTGCACATGTACTTCAATTCCATCTCTAGAAATTAAAAAAATCATCAAGTGTTACGTTTTCAGATGTACTGAATATAGGGATATAAAAATGAAACAGGAAAAGAAGCACCAAAGGACGGCAGTCAATGAAAAACGCGATCAATGAATGTCACACTATCCCTGTCATTCATAACTGCCTTATATTCGGGTTTCTAGCCATATTTCACGAGCTTGAAGTTGGTCGTAAACCAAGCGTTAAACCGCTCCCATTTTCTTTCGGTACACGCATAGTATCATTATATAGATCTATAGTATCTTTAAAGCGATTACTGGATACTGATTATCGTCGTTCATCACGGATACCAACGTCTACCTCGTCATATAACTGAGATAAACGGTTTGATTAACATATTCTAAACCTCTTGCCACTCATAACATTGGATTGAATTTGCAATATTATGAATCAACCATTACCGGAACATCATTTCTGTGTGTCTATGTTGTATTGGATCCACATGAGTGTGAATCAACCGTTGTCGGAACATCCACTCTGTGTGTCTATGTTGTATTGAATCCACATGAGTGTGAATCAATCATTGCCGGAACATCCACTCTGTGTGTCTATGTTGTTTTGAATCCACCCGAGTGTGAATCAACCATTGCCTGAAAATTCACTCTGTGTGTCTATGTCGTTTTGAATCCCCCTGAGTTTGAATCAACATTGTCGGAAAATCCATTCTGTGTGTGGATCAATCATTGCATGAACAGCCTCTATGCGTGTTCATGTTGTTTTGAATCCACATGAGTGTAAGTCAACCATTGCCTGAACATTCCCTCTGCGTGTTCATGTTGTTTTGAATCCACATGAATGTGAATCAGTCTTTGCCGGAATTCCCTCCTCGTGCCCATGTTTTGAATAAAATTAATTGTAAATCAACGTTTGTCGGAACATTCCCTATGCGTGTCGTGTGTTGCTTTAAATGCACGTGCACGTGGGTGGGAAACAACCATTGTCGGAGTCTGAAACGTTATATACTAGACCCGCCTTCTACCAATGCATTATAATTTAAAATTCTTCTTTTCTTTATAATGTAAAAGTAATCGTATGTGGCAAGCACTTTATTGGTTTGGGGTCAGTAGGTCAAATTCATTGTAAACTTAAACTAGACATTAACACTAACACGTTACGCATTATATCAATGTTACCTAGATATTTAAACTACACTTATGTTTGGGATTAAGGTTTATGGCCCCTTATCTGATATTGCATTTAAAAAAAGCTAAACATTACAACTCAAATAATGCTGAATATGTATAAATGCAACTTCCACTTTAATATGTTACATTTTTTACTATAAAGGGTATCCCTTAATCAATACATATTCAATGTATACATAAAAATGAATTACCTTTTTTTGTGTTTCTTGCTTCCAAGGGATCTCCTTTTCAGTATTTATTGGCATTAATACTAGCGTTTGCTTAAGTTCTGTGAGGCGGTTGGAACAAGTCAGTAACGTCAGCAAATTAGCAAACATCAGTGTTGTTATTATTAACTGGTCCTTCGGGATGCTTTAACGTAGAAAACCGTTTAAGTTGGTACTATGGGTTCATGAATGTGTTACAAATTATATTAAATGTAGACGTACAAATTAAACAGGAAATGTAGCATTCAAGTACCACAGTCAACCAAAAACACCCATGGAAACAAACAACAATTAAAACGATAGATAAAATGCAAGGTACCGTATATTCCCTAATAAACGCCCCCGGGGGCGTAATATTTGAAAAGGGGGGCATTTATTTGAGACCAAAAATACGTAACTTTAAATTTTAAATCTGACATTATTTATGATTTTCTTTACCAAGAAAACCAAAGTCTGCATGTCAATCAATCAATTAATGCATCGGATTTTAAGTTTTCTAGTGATTTTGTGTGTTATTGTGGTAAGTTTAAAAAATAATAATCTGACAAAGTGGTGGGAGGAGTATTGGAATTGAACCTCTTTTCAATTGAATTATACCTCTCTTCAATTGAATAAGACCTCTCTTCAATTACACCTGAATTTAACCATTACACCTGAATTTAACCTCGGTCTAATTCTATTGAAGAGAGTTTAATTCAATTGAAGAGAGGTCTAATTCACTTGAAGATAGGTTCAATTCAATTGCAGAGTGGTCTAATTCAATTGAAGAGAGGTCTAATTCATTTGAAGAGAGGTTCAATTCCAATACTGAATTATACCTCTCTTCAATTGAACTGAATCTCTGTTCAATTGATTTAGACCTATCTTCAAATAATTGAATTCAGTTGAATAGAGGTCTAATTCAATTGAAGAGAGGTCGTATCCAGTTAAAGAGAGGTACAATTCAATTGAAGAGAGGTAAAATTCAACAAAATTGAATCTCTCTTCAATTGAATTAGACATATCTTCAAATAATTGAATTCAGTTGAATAGAGGTCTAATTCAATTGAAGAGAGGTCGTATCCAGTTTAAGAGAGGTACAATATAACAAAATTGAATCTCTCTTAATTGAATTAGACATCTCTTCAATTGAATTAGACCTCTCTTCAAATAATTAAAGAGAGGTTCATATAACTGAGTTTATGTTGATTTGGATTTCCATACGATTTGATAATGTAAAAGTAACCGTATGTGGCAATCTGTTTATTGGTTTGGGGTCAGTAGGTCAAAGATGAAATACATTGTAAACTTAACTAGACATTAACACTAATAAGTTACGCATTATATCAATGTTACCTAGCTATCTAAACTATACTGATGTTTGAGATTAAGGTGTATGGCCCCTTATTTGTTTACAATTCCACTGATATTACATTTTAAAAAGCTAAACATTACAACTCAGTATGTTTGCATGCAACTTCAAGTTTATAATGGTTACACGTTTGTCTATACAGGGTTACCCTTATATAATAAATATTCAATATATACATACAAGTGAATAACCTATCCACAAAACCGAGTCTGCTACTTTTCTCTCTTGTTTGTGTTTGAGGTTAAGTCGGTACCAGAGGTCGTGAACGTGTTACACATTATATTAAAAGTAGTTAAACAAGTCGAACAGGAAATGTAGCATGCAAGTACCACAATGCAAAACCACGCATGGAAACAAACAACGATAAAAGGCAATATATACATGATATCACACAAATAAATGGTTGACAATAGGGTTACCGCCTTGGAACGGACAGTGGCTAAAACGGCTGCAGATTGTTTTAATCCAGGCTCTATGGTGAATAAAACCTAATCCGAGTCTGTTATTTTTCCTTATTATTTGTGTTTGTGGTTTTCAGGTATCCCATTTACAGTATTTAATGACAATCACACTAGCGTGTGTTCAGTACTGTGTGGCTGTAAAACAAATCAGTAGTGTTATTACTGGTTCTATGGAGTCTGCTACTTTTCTCTGTTACTTGTGTTTGTGGTTTTCAGGAATCAAATTTACAGTATTTAATGACAATCACACTAGCGTTTGTTCAGTACTGTGTGGCTGTAAAACAAATCAGTAGTGTTATTACTGGTTCTATGGAGTCTGTTACTTTTCTCTGTTATTTGTGTTTGTGGTTTTCAGGTATTCCATTTACAGTATTTAATGACAATCACACTAGCGTTTGTTCAGTACTGTGTGGCTGTAAAACAAATCAGTAGTGTTATTACTGGTTCTATGGAGTCTGCTACTTTTCTCTGTTATTTGTGTTTGTGGTTTTCAGGTATTCCATTTACAGTATTTAATGACAATCACACTAGCGTTTGTTCAGTACTGTGTGGCTGTAAAACAAATCAGTAGTGTTATTACTGGTTCTATGGAGTCTGCTACTTTTCTCTGTTATTTGTGTTTGTGGTTTTCAGGTATCCCATTTACAGTATTTAATGACAATCACACTAGCGTTTGTTCAGTACTGTGTGGCTGTAAAACAAATCAGTAGTGTTATTACTGGTTCTATGGAGTCTGCTACTTTTCTCTGTTATTTGTGTTTGTGGTTTTCAGGTATCCCATTTACAGTATTTAATGACAATCACACTAGCGTTTGTTCAGTACTGTGTGGATGTAAAACAAATCTGTAGTGTTATTACTGGTTCTATGGCGGCTGTTACTTTTCTCTGTTATTTGTGTTTGTGGTTTTCATGTATCCCATTTACAGTAGTTAATGACAATCGCACTAGCGTTTGTTCAGTACTGTGTGGCTCTAAAACAAATCAGTAGTGTTCTTACTCGTTCTATGGAGTCTGCTACTTTTCTCTGTTATTTGTGTTTGTGGTTTTCAGGTATCCCATTTACAGTAATGACAATCACACTAGCGTTTGTTCGGTACTGTGTGGCTGTAAAACAAATCTTTAGTGGCATTACTGGTTCTATGGCGTCTGTTACTTTTCTCTGTTATTTGTGTTTGTGGTTTTCAGGTATCCCATTTACAGTAGTTAGTGAAAATCACACAAGCGTTTGTTCAATACTGTGTGGCTGTAAAACAAAGCAGTAGTGTTATTATTACTACTGGTTCTGGGGGATCACCAAGCCCAATTGATGCGGCTTTAAAGTATAATACCGCTTAAGCCGGGTGTTAGAGGTGTTGCACATTATATTACCACTCATGAACAGATTCAGTAAATCTGATTCTGCTACTTTTCTCGATTGTGTGTGTCTGTTGCTTCAAATGGAGCCCCTTTTCAGTATTTCTTGATCAACAAACACATGGCATTGATTATGACATATTAAGCTGTCTACATAAAAGTGTAAAACCTCTTATAAAACTGAGTCTGCTACTTTTCTCTACTGTGTGTGTCTGTTGCTTCAAATGGAGCCCCTTTTCAGTATTTCTTGATCAACAAACACAAATATCAAGACAACAGAGAAATAAATAGTTTACATTGAATAGTGTGACTAATCCTTAATCTATACATACTCTGTCGATATTGCGTTGGCTGTTTAGTCTAACTTTACAATATAGTCAGGACAGTCATGTATGAATTATTTTTTTATTATATACCTATAAACATGATAAATAATATATACATAGTACCTTCATTTTCTTGTAATGTTTCCAATGATTCAAGCAAGTTTTACGCCACTATGCGCGAGAACGTCAAGACGACGGTACGTCATAAGTCGTAAATGCTCCGCCTCTCGTGTGATCATTGATCTGGCATTTACCTACTCGAGGTGATACAAACTTCCAGAACACGTACTCTAGTGATAATCCTATTATATTAATTGTACGGAGTTGAATTGGGTTTTAAGTAATAACAGGAATGACCTTTATATTAGCATTGCACTTGTTGTTTGTTTTAATGCCTGTTTTTGGTTTACTGTGTTCTGTGAAAGCTACTTTTCCTGTTCGACTTTTATAATTACTTTTCCAGACCTACCCTCCAATTACATTGAAATAAAATGTGCAGAATGGGGCCATTAACTAAACTCTCGGCTACAGAATTACTGAGTTGTTGAAATTTAGGCAACCCATGTTTCGCTGATTATTATTGTTATTGATTATTATTGTTTGCCTCAATTCAAGTAGCTATTGAAATAATACATGGTTTAATGAACATGACAAAACAATGAAATGGAAATAAATTCGGAGGAATTCTAACCTCTGTCTCTGTGGCCCTTATAGTATTATCGCCTGTGAACCACATATTGATATAAATTAACACACATAAAGCCATGGTATTACGTCCATTATCATACTTTTTTTAGGAACGTTTCAATTATTGGGAGGCCAAACGATTTCACAAACTTTTTGACAAGCAAAAAAATAGTTATCCACGCTCAATTACACCGAAACATACAACATTATACGAGGTAAAAAGTACTTTTTGAGTGCTAACCATTTTTTCTTCAAATTGTTGCGGAGGGCTCAAAGATCTGGCCTCCCACCCGGCTCCTGTGCTTATGAAAGCGTCATACTGCACGGTACTCTCTCTTAATACTCACATATGTTTTAAATACAGAAACAAGGGTAAGAGGGCATGAGTGAAAGAGGCATTTGAACGTGAGAACACGCTCTAAAACTTGAGCAAGTGGATGGACTGAATAGAGGAAAGTAAAACTTCAAAAAACCAATCTAATCGTTTTTAAGCTATGTTAAATTCCGTACACCAGTATTGTGCAATCGTCTTTAAGATATTTATATCACTGGAGACTATTGTTCAGTTTAAAAGTATTTTCTTCTGACTAAACATTAAAGGAAAGCATTCAAAATTTAAAAGTTGCATGAAAGCAAATCAGTATACATTTCAGCAAAGCATATCAGTAAACATTACAGGAAAGCAAATCAGTAAATATTATAGGAAAGCAAATCAGTAAAAATTACAGAAAAGCAAATCAGTAAATATTACAGGAAAGCATATCAATAAACATTACAGATTTGCAAATCAATACAATTTACAGGAAAGCAAATCAGGAAAAATTACAGGATTGCAAATCACAAAAAAGTACAGGTAAAGCAAATCAGGAAACATTACAATAATGCAAATAAGTAAATATTTCAGGAAAGCAAATCATTAAACAGTAAACGAAAGCAAATCAGTAAACAGTACAGGAAAGCAAATTAGAAAACATTGCATGAAAGCAAATCAGTAAACAATGCACGAAAGCAAATCAGTAAACATTAAACGAAAGCAAAGCATTATACATTACATGTTAGCTAATCTGTAAACATTACTGGAAAGCAAATGAGTAAACATGACACGAAAGCAAATCAGTAAACATTAAACGAAAGCAAAGCATTATACATTACATGAAAGCTAATCTGTAAACATTACAGGAAAGCAAATGAGTAAACATTACAAGAAAGCAAAGCATTAAACATTACAGAAAAGCAAATCATTAAACATTACAGAAAAGCAAATCAGTAAACAAGCAAATCAGTAAGCATTACAAAAAAACAAAGCATTAAATATATAATTAACATGACATGAAAGCATTAAACATTTACATAAAGCACTAAAATTTAAAGCAAAGCATTTAACAATATAGGAAAGGTTTACACATTGCAGGTAGCAAAGCATTGAACATTACAGGTAAGCATTCAGCATTACATCAAATCAAATCAAAAAGCATTACAGGTAAGCAAAGCATTAAACATTACAGGAAAGCATTAAATATTACAACAAGGCATTAAACATTACAAGAAATTATTAAACATTATAGGCATGCATTACACATTAAAAGAAAATACAAGCATTACATATTACATGAATGCATTAAATATTACAGTAAAGCAAACCATTAAACGTAACATGAAAGCATTAAACATTACAGATGAGCAAACCATTAAACATAAGAAGAAAGCAGTACGTATTACAAGCATGAAACAGTACATGAACACATTAAACATTACAGTAAAGCAAAGCATCAAACGTTACAGAAAATGTATTAAACATTATAAGAATGCATTGCACATTATAAGCATTACACATTATATGAACACATTAAACATTACAGTAAAGCAAAGCATCAAACGTTACAGAAAATGTATTAAACATTAAAAGAATGCATTGCACATTAAAAGTATTACACATTACATGACAACATTAAACGTTATAGGAGACATTAAACATTACAGTAAAGCATTAAATATTACAAGCATTAAACATTACATGAAAGCAATACATATTACAAGAAAGCATTAAACATTAAATGAAGCACTAAATATTACAAGCATTAAACATTACAGTAAAGCATCAAATATTACAAGCATTACACTTTGCATGAAAGCATTAAATATTACAAGAAAGCATTAAACATTGCAAGAAAGCAATACGCATTAAAGAAACGCATTTACCATCACCGGAAAGCGCATATATTGTATCTAATATTTACAGTTATTCATTATACATTTTGATTTTTTGATTTTTGAAAGTTGAGATACTTGTATACTTCGGTTTCATTGTTTAAGATCCAGCTGTATCAATTAGAATTTCACTTTGTTTTAATTTGTACAGCTTATAGTGATATTAGAAAGAAATATATCAGAAAATATTAGATACAAAGATCAAATATGTTTAAATTTCTAATACTGCTACAATCTTCAATGAAGAAAGAACTTTTTCATATAAGTAGTTATTTGTCAGAGGCGTTTACTGTCAAATGTTCTATTCCAAATATTATTTCTTAAAACATGTTCAAGTACATCATCACATAAATTGTTATTTTATATACAATTATTTTTGTTTTTTAATATCCTTGGAGTATTGATTAGAATTTCAATTTGTGATTGATATGATCTATGATTAATTAATTAGTATATACATTGAAAATTGAACTATAGATGAGTGTAGAAATATGTGTAACCTGTCATGTGATTATAAGTATGTATTACAAATTATGTATGTAATGATGGGAAACTTAAAAGTTTAAATCAAGAAAAATATCTATCTGTCTGTCTGTCTATCTGTTTGTCTGGCTGGCTGGCTAGCTGGATGGCTGGCTGGCTGGCCCAAGTGCCGGATAATCCACTCTGTGTTTCTAAAATTTACATTAAAAACAATCATTATTACGAAGACAATACATGGCCTTACTCAAATAGCATTCAGTTCTAGCCGCAACCACTCCACATGAGGGTATAATACGGGCTTGCTTGGTGTAGGGATGATGTCATAACGGAACACTAATCTGTATTTATATACTGACGGTCAATGAAAACGCACCACTGATTGTATTGGAGCTACATTTTATTACTAAAGTTTTTTTATAATAATAAAAGGTGAATATTTTGAAATTGCAGGATAGTAATTAACAGTTGCAACATGTCTTAATACCGGATATGTCCAACCGTTGTACCGTTTCTAGGAAATCATCCCGACATCACGGTATTTCAGCAAGATAACGTCACTTTTAGCTCGAGTTGAGTGTGGCCTGTCGCTATCTTGCTTTTCAGTATTCAAAGACTGTTAATTAATAAACAAATAACCTGCTGAATGCTTTAGTTTTAGCTTCATGGTTAAACAGTTTTAAATGTTTTTTTAAGATGTCTGTGCCAGGAAGAAAAGCGAGCCAGCTAAGCGTAACGTTATCGGCAGAGTCGGAGGACGTGTTTGAATTCTACTGCCACCCGTGTAGTCAGGAAGGACAACATCTAGAAGCCCATGGGTACTGTGTGGACTGCCAGCACCATCTGTGTGCACCATGCTACACGTATCACTGCCGACCATTACCGTTTAAGAACCATGTTCTTCTGGACAAAAAAAGTATGCCGAAAACGAAGTTGCCCGCCAAATCCAAGGACAGGTGCACTGATATATGTCCTAATCACCAAGGTAGGATTGTTGAATACTTTTGCGACGAACATGAATGTTTTGGATGCAGCGTCTGTATGACAATCGGACATAGACGCTGTGATGACGTCACCTTTATACCGGAGATAGCATCGTCGGCTGCGAGCAGGCGTAAATACTCAGAAATGCAGACGGCATTGAACGCCGTTTCAAAAGGTTTCCATGACCATTTAAGAACGGCTAAAGATAATGCCTTTGTGTGTGATAGGGTCCATTCTCAAGCAGTTGATTGCACTAGGGAATGTCGGAAAGACATAAACATTTTTTTCGATAAACTTGAAAACAAAATAGTTGCAAAGGCAACCATGTTCAAAGATAGCAATACAACAGTTATGAACATGGTCATAGATACAAGTAACACGATGATACAGGAGATTGAGAAACTGACCTCCGACCTTGATAAGATGCACCAATCAGATCAAAACTGCCAACTGTTTGTTGAAATGAGAAATGTAAAAAGTAAATTGCAATCTTACAAAGACAGCCTCGTCAAGATGGATAGTGACATCACATTGAAGAAGTACAGGTTTAAGCCGGAAATGAAGCTCGCAGAATTGATGAAAAGCATTGACAGCATTGGGGAGCTGTACAGGATAAAAGACACCACGAAAAACAAAGCCACGCCGGTTGGTGAGATCAACGTTAAACAAAAAACTGACTCTAAAGACTGTTTCATAAGTGGATGCCTCGTATTGAACAGTGGTCAACTTGTCCTAGCTGACAACAGGAACATGAAAGTTAAAGTTTTCGATACGAAAAAAGGCAGGTTCATAACTGAACTGTTGCTACCATCAACGTCATATGATGTGACAGAGGTCAGCAAATGTCAAATAGCAGTGACACTGCCTCGTCAAAAGAAGATTCAGCTGATAAACGTGTCGGACTCCTTGTCTCTAGACCGTGAGATTGAAGTCGACGGCCAGTGTGCTGGAATTGTCTATAGCAAGCAGAGGTTAATCGTGTCATTCGTCCACCCGGGTAAGATACAAATACTTAGCTTACAAGGACGAGTGCTACAGACTATTGACACAGACGACAACGGTGGCAAATTGTTTAGCAAACCATACAACATAGCCATCAACCCAGATAGGACTACATTATACGTGTCAGACTATGCTAAGCACACGGTGTCCAGTCTGACAATGGACGGCAAAGTGACGAGCGTCTACAAGGACGACGACCTGAAGTACCCTGTGGGTCTGACTGTGGCTGCTGACGGTACAGTATTCGTCTGTGGGGAAGCTCCTCCCAACATTCACCAGTTGACGGCAGACTGCAACAAGATTCGAGTAGTGTTGTCCAAGGAAGATGCGGTTATATTTCCGTTGTCGATTAGTTACTGCGACAGTGGTGCTAGGGTGTATTTAAGCAATAGTAAAATATATCTTACAAACATAATCAACGTGTTTCAGTTATGAGACAAGGGAGATTGACAACGTGCGTAAACAGATGAGCAACATGGGTGAATCAGAAATAGGGAAAAATTAACATTTTAATGTTACAAATAGACACTAACATTTAATTGTTAAAAATAGAAGTATTGTCTGAGGTAGACGAAGTGGTATTTTCATTGGCAATTGGTTACTGCGACAGTGAAGATAATGTATATGTAAGCAATTTTAGCGCAGCAAACGTTGACAAGATCAAAGTTCTCCAGTTATGAAAAAGAGAAATGACACAATGGGATATGCATATTAGTATATTGGCAACATGCATGAAGTATTTACAAGTGTAGTGCGTGACAAAGTCAGTATATGCATTAGGTCAACATTTGTGGAACAGAAAACCGGAAACGAGGTACTCGGGATGTGGTAAGCAACTTAATAAATCGATGTTACATTGATCAAAACAATACTGTGGGGAAATCAGATGCCATACCCTCCATCCATTACCTCCGTTACGAATGCCCGTGGTTTTAAGACGGAGTCGTCAGAGGAGGGTAAAATAAAGTAAATCATGCAGGTATCGCTAAACATTCACCAACTTCCATGTTATAGACATTACTTCGTTGTAGCTACATATCTCGATACCGACTTAAATATTTATAGTGAAAGTTGGAAAATAAAGTAAATGAACATCTTTGTATTGAAATAAGATAATGAATAAAGTGCAAGAACCTATCAGCATGACGACTTACAATAATGGATACCATTCGGACATACGCACTGTAATGTAGAAGCTGAAGCTACTAGACTATAGTTAAATAGGCGTTTTGTTTGACTCTCTGGTATGGGGGTTTAGAAGGGTGAGCATACTTTCATTATTATGATACTACATATATGTAGGGATTACGTGGAATATATATAATCCCTCATAGGCCTTTCTCTGAGGTTAATCCGAAGTAAGAGGTTTAAAGGTGAAATAGTGCGTGTCTTTTGAGTATATATTCGGAAATATATTTATATAATATACAATCTGTTCAAATCTTACACTTATTGGTTGTCCCGTTTTCTCACAGTAGCCAATTTTATCTCATAGCGCACACGCTTCGAGTTTCGCCCTGGTAAGTGTCACGTGATCCCGTGACGTCATCGGTACCAAACGATTAGCGGTGTCGCATTGAGTTGTATAGTATTGTCTATGTAGGATTACGTGTTATGGTACTTGTTAAAAATCCCGTGTGCTGTGGCTGGGTGAAAAAAGTTTGCATAAAGAAGGACAAGATAATAACCTAAGTTTTTTTCGTTTCCCTAATCGAGATAATGATATATTAAGATTTGAAGTGTGGGTAGACCGTTACCGAAGAAAATCGCCCGACTCGTCGAGAAAGTGGGAACCTACGAAAGACGCGCGAGTTTGTAGCAAACATTTTGAGTTGACTTCGTGGGAAGTCCATCCTTTGGTTTCATTATCTTTGAATTTGGAGAACAAAAGGCCATTCATATTAAAATCAACAGCGGTACCAACGATATTTGACTATAAAAATGAGAAGTGCATAACCCCGCCGTCTCCAAGCAAGTTGTATTTGCCTATTCGACGGCGTTGAGGCGCAAATTCATACATGAAGTAAGATTGAAATTTATGTTCAATTATCTTAGCACCCCATCGGGTATACGTATGATAAACTGAAGAAAGGTGTATAGTCTTAGATCTTTATATACACCGTGAATGTTTAGCTGTTGAATTAGAAGCATGCGTCTTTACGTGAATCAATGAAGAGTTGACGCCGCTAATAATATGTAGCCGTCTTTTTATTAAATATTGCTAAGAACGTTCAGCATATAAATTTAAATCAATCCGGTGAAATAAACACTGTGTCTTTGTTTCCAAATTTTAATTTTAATCATTTTAAATTATTCACCCTCTTCTGCCAATAGTGTTATAAATATATATTATCAACATAAATTATATAGGTCTATGGATTTGAAAAAAAAATACAAAATGTTTTATGGATATCTATTACAAGGCAGAAAATTAATAATATTTCTACCTTTTATATTAATTCAGTAATGTTTTATGGCAAAGCAACAACAATAACGCCTCTTAGCTCTTGCAATAAGTAAAACAAGTATAATAGAATAATATACTTTATATTATGGTAATTTGATATGTTTGGTCAGTTTTCGATCTGTATATCAGGAGTAAGTATACATGAGTAAGTATACATACTAACTGTCTATATCGTGCTCGTAATACATTTGGCTATATTATTTTTTCTCTCTTTGTACGCGACAACTTAGAGCTCGCATATCATGTGGTATATCCGTCTTGTGAAATACGCGTCTGCCCTCGGCGGTATTACACCGCTCAAGTAGTTGCAATAAACAGGAAATATATCATAAAACTAGGTTTCCCTAATGGTGCGTGCTTTTGTGATATACCGACGTATGTACCCTAATTAGGCTGTACTTCAATAGTGCACCGCAATATTTGATTAGTCTGTATTGATATTTGGGGGCTGTGGAGACTAGAGAGCGTGTCATATTGCAAACACCGCTCCTAGAGTGTTTGGTGTTGATGGCGACTTATGGCAAAAAAATAATACTATAGAAATTATGGTGCCGAAATTATATGCTGTTTCATTTATTATTGTTTTTATTCATTTTATATCAATTATGGATAATATCTAGTAAATATATTTGTTCCATGTCAAAAAAATCGGACGCTCGTATTAATGTATAGGTATTAGACCAGGTCCATTCATTCGGAATATACTACATTTCGCGGTGTTGTGTATGTACCAAGATACTGCAATGTTTCGGGTGATTTACTGTCAGATTTCGATGAAGTTGTTTTTCGTTTGTTATTGCTGTAAGTGTATAAATACACTATTTTGTTAGATTAGTGAAAAGTGTAATGAACCGCTGAACGTAAGGAATGACATGACACGATAGTCTTCACAAGCTCTCCATTTGCACCTGCACCGCGTTCGACTTCATCATCAGTTGATGAATCCGATGTATTTTCGTCCTCAGACACGTATTCTGGCTCAAAATCGTAAGGTTGCACATTGTGTAACCGTCTTATCACGGGCATTTCCTCTGACTCAGTATCATGATCGCTTAAATCTCACATTTTCACACAAGGTATACTGTTTTGCATTCAGTCCCAATGTAAACAAAAAATAGGTTGTTCCCAATGACGTCACTTCCGTTAATTCGCGCAAGAGTTTTTCCCCTTATTTTTTTTCGATTTTTTAGCAATGCCTGTTCGCCTGTTTTTATCTTTAAAAACATATTTAGACTGAACATACATCAATGGCATAGTAAAAATCGTATTTATAATGATATTTTATACTAAAAAACATTTCAAACGCGGATTTGTTGATTTAAGACCAATTTCTGCTTTAATATATTAAATATGGAACTTGTCAAAACTAGTCGTCCACTTATGTTTATGTTATTTATTTAGAATTCAAAGTGTTCTTAAAGCTTGTTATCTATATTTGAATGATGACAGATTATATTGTAATTGACATCAGAATGGTATCCAGTGTATTGTAATTAATGTGCGAATCATAAGTCGATATATTGTAGTCTATGTCAAAATGATGTCCCGTATGTTGTAGGGTTTATTGTAATCAATGTAAGATTGATATCCGGGTGTATCGTAATCCATGTAAGATTTGATATCCTACTGTATTGTAATTAATATCAGAATGATACCCGGGTGTATTATGGTCGATGTCAGATTGATATCCGGATATATTGTAATCCAGCATCCATGCGTGTGAATTGTAGTCAATGTCAGAATTATATCCATGAGTATTGTAATTAATGTCAGAATAATATCCGGGTGTATTGTAATCGATGTCGAAATGATGACCGAGTGTATTGTAATCGATGTCAGAATTATATCCATGTGTCAGAGTAATATCCGGTTGTATTGTAATCGATGTCGGGATGATGACCGATTGTATTGTAATCGATGTCAAGATGATATCTGAGTGTATTGCAATTCATGTCAGAATGATATCCGCGTGTATTGTAATCAATGTGAGAATTATATCCAGGTGTATTGTAATCAATTTCAAAATGATATCGGGGTGTATTGTAATGAATTTCAGAATGATATCCAGGTGTATTGTAACCAATATACCAATACTATGCTGGTGTATTGTATTCAATGTCAAAACGATATCCGGATATTGTAATCCGTGTCAGAATGATATCCGTGCATATTGAAATCATGATATCAAGGTGTACTGCTTTCGATGTAATAAATGTCGGTATGATTTCTAGGTATATCTTAATCTGTCAGTGGGATGTCTTGGTGTATTGCAGTCTGTATCAGTTCAATATAGTCGGTTATTTTGTTTTGATACGGCCATTTAAAACAAACACGTGACGTATTATTGTATAAGGTCGTCCGTCTGTATATCCATCCACGGGTAAACATTTACGCATTACGCGCGATAACTTCGAAACCATAGTATTAAACCCACTCTTTTAAACTTTCATCACTTATTAAGTACACGTCCTTGGTGACAGGAGTAATTCTATTGTTTTTGGCGTCAGTTTTCAACGGCCATGGTCACCATCACGTTATTCCTCGCGATTATTTCGAAACCATGGTATGTTCATTGCCCTTAGTGAGAGGAGTCGAATAGATTTTGTTTTGGGGTCAGTAGGTATATGGTAAAGGTCTGCAGGACCTTATATGGAAGTATGCAGTCTTCGAAACCATAAAACCAACACTTATGCCTCTAGACGGGTAATTTTCCTTGGTGAGTTTTTTTGAATAGTGTTTTACGTCATTTTTTGCACATTTTAGAACATATATGACGGACATTTTTATTTGTGGTAGAGTCAGAGCACCCCATGTTTCCTGGGTAGAACCAGTACTGTATACCTTCCGCCATCTGTAAAAAACGACACTTTCTCATTTACAAGTCGATCTCTCAGTGGGATTCGAACCAGCAGCAGTAAAAGGCGAGGTTTACAAAGGAACGTCGTTAACCCTTCGATCATGACCATGGTCGCCATGACCTTATATGAAACAGGCATTTTGTGCGAAAACAAAAGCGTAACATCAATGCTCATGAAACTTAGTTGTTTGTCCCTAAGTCAAGGGTCATTGTCATATTGACCTGACATGTAGGAAAAGATTGCCACATTAAAAACGTTGCAAACGGGCGTATAATGAATGACCCGTGAGGCGGCGCTAGCTCTTGTTGAAAAGTAAGTGTTGATGATTTCGTTTTAAAAGTCAATAAATCTGGTTAGTTATAAATCTGGAGCCAATATAGTAACGTCTGCTATCCCTAGGTATTGTGCGAATAACATTTTAATTCCATAAAATTGCAAATAAAAATTGCATCCTTACATGTTGACACTTATAGTCGTAGTCGTAGAAATCATCTGGTGACGACAACGGGCCATGTTTAACGAATCTTCTTTCTCAAGAACAGTTGTACATATTTTTTAAATATATCAGTAGACCTAGACTATCAAAAGTAGATATAAAAAGTGGAACAGAAATGTAGCATTTAACGACCACTGTCAACCAAAAGCACGCATCGAAACAAACAATAATCCCAAAGGTGAATAAAAGGCAAGATATGACATCACATACATAATAGGTTGACAATATCAAGTTTGCTAAAACAAAATGTCACCATTTTGAACAATGGGCCCCGCAAAGAGGGCCCTACATGTGTATTTTGAGATATAGGGAAAACCGTCAAAAAGAATAATTTTAAATAATAATTAAGTTTAACACGAATTCATCGTTGACATGGTGTGTACACTGGTTTAGACCCTTATGTAATTAGGGGTGCTCCGCCAGAAAGATGGAGATGCTTTTGCCTTGTAAAACTTCCACCCTAATATTTCTTTGCGGATTTCACTGCCTATCAGGAGCTTACAGTGGGATTTATTCTTGAAGTTGTCGTTCTTTTAAATAAATAAGCCTGTTACGACTATGTTTTCTCTTCACCAATGGCAGCAGGTGTGCGATTCACGACCATCTGATTGTTTTATTACTGGAAACTGTTACTATAATAATTGTATTATAACTGTACATATATTATTGTTCAAACTAAGACCATGTTTAAGATTTAATTAGCACCGTCAATCCTATAATAAGAAGTTCAATGGAGCTCTATGTCCTGTACTGAGTTGGTTATTATGATTTGTTTATAAAGTTATCTGTCTGTGTTAATTTATCAGCTTGATTTACTGCGTTTAATTCTTCGCCAAGCTCATCAGGTGGGCTGCTATTCACGGCCTAGTCGTCGAGGTCATCAGGTGGGCGGTGATTCAAGGCCACTTCGACAAGGTATCAGGTGGCGACGATTCACGGCTACTTCGCCAAGGTCATAACGTGGCGGCGATTCACATATACATCGTCAAAGTCATCAGGTGGGCTGCTATTCACGGCCTAGTCGTCGAGGTCATCAGGTGGGCGGTGATTCAAGGCCACTTCGACAAGGTATCAGGTGGCGACGATTCACGGCTACTTCGCCAAGGTCATAACGTGGCGGCGATTCACATATACATCGTCAAAGTCATCAGGTGGCGGCGATTCACGTCAACTTCGCCAATGTCACCGGTGGCGATTATTCACGGTCACTTCGCTAAGGCCATCAGGTGGGCGGTGATTCACGGCCACTTCGCCAAGCTCATCAGTTGGGCGGCTATTTACGGCCTAGTCGCCGAGGTCAACGGGTGGCGGCGATACACTGCCACTTCTCCAAGGTCATCAGGTGGGCGGCGATTCACAGATATTTCTCCAAAGTCACCAGGTTGCTGAGATTCACGGCCACCTCGCCAAGGTCATCAAGTGATGGTGATTCACGGCCACTTCGCCGAGGTCATCAGGTGGTGTTGATTCACCGCCACTTCACAAAAGTCATCAGGTGGAGTCGATTCACGACCTTTTCGCCAAGGGCATCATTGGTGGCGATACATGGCCACTTCGCCAAGGTCATCTAGTGGGCAGCGATTCAAGGCCACTCCTTTAAGGTCATTTAGTGGGCGTTAATTTGCGGCCACATTGTCAAGGTTATCATGTGGGCGGCGATTCCCGGTCATTTCGTAAAGGTCATCAGGTGGGCGGCGATCCACGTGCAATTAGCCAAAGTCATCAGGCGGCGGCAATTCACGGCCACTTAGCCAATGTGATCAGGTGGGCGGCGATTTCAGGCTACTTTGCCTGGGTTATCACATGGCGGATATTCACGGTCACTCCATCAAGGTCATCAGTGGGTGGCTATTCACGTCCATATTGCCATGGTCATCAGTAGGGCGGCAAATCACAGCCATTTCGACAAGGTCATCAGGTGTCTGTGATTCGATGCCACTTCGCCAAGTTCATTAGTTGGGCGGTGATTCACGGCGACTTCGCCAGTGACATCAGGTGGGTGGCGATTCACGGCCATTTCAATAAGGCCATCCGGTGGCGGTGTTTCACCGCCACTTTGGCAAGGTCATCAAGTGACGATGATTCACGGCCACTTCACCAAGGTTATCAGGTGGGTGGCGATTCACGGCCATTTCGCAAGGCCATCTGGTGGCGGCGATTCACGGACACTTTGCCAATGTCATCAGGTGGGCGGTGATTCACGGCCACATCGCCAAGGTCATCAGGTGGACGGTGATTCCCGGCCTCTGCGCCAATGTCATCAGGTGGTCACGATTCACTGCCATTTCGTGAAGGTCATCAGGTGGCGGAGATTCACAGGATGACCTTAGTGGTTGGGCTAACTCAGGAAAGAATCAATGACGGTGAATGCATTTACATAAATTTAATGCAACTTTTAAAATATGTTTAATATATATACAATTATCTAAAAAAAACAAGCGAATACACAAATGAACTATGAAAAGAATGTTCTCCTGAACGTTTAAGACGTTCTTAGTATTGTTATAAATACTGAATGTCTAAGACACTGAAGTGTTGTTAAAGCTATAACAATGTTGATCTAGCGCGATAACTGTGATGCGCGAGAGCTCATGAAGATGATGATGCGCGAATTCAATGGATGATTGTCATCAAATGCCTTCTGTAAGGGTTGATGACGCGATGCAATGATAGTTAATCTCCACTGAGATTGTGAATGATATTCCTCCAGTGAGGACTGGTAACGGGCCCACCTTGTGTCCCGGGGGTTATCGTTAGTAAAACCTGGCTGCGCAGGTACGGGGACCGTCTCCACCGCTTGTAACGTTAGTCGTGGAAGCTTAGCTCCACTCCTGGATATCCAAACCTAGATGGCTTACTCCAACCCTGGATGGCTTATATCCTGGATGGCTTATATCCTGGCTCCTTATATCCTGGATGGCTTATATCCTGGATGGCTTAGGCTGTAATTATACATACGTTTTAGATGTCGGTTGACAAACATAACAATCTTGCATAATTATCATTACCCAAACAAATCATTATTCAATCAATATATGTAAGCTGTACTAATGATTAGTAGCAATGTATACATATTCTACAACGCCATGTATACGCTATGTACGTCGCTGTTAATCAATGCCCTTAATACATGTAATATAAACATGATCAAATTACTCATATATTACACTCACTGAGTTATGCATGCACGCATTTATTCTTGTCACTCATCTCATTGTTAACTAATGTTAACAATCGTGTATTACAATCACTGAATTATACGCCAACGTTAATTAATGCACCTATTATCCACTGTTATCAAATTAATATTGTTTTACAATTAATGATCAATTACCATAATTACATCTAATAAAGTCACTTCAAATCATATGCTAGTCTAAAGTTATGTTTGAGAAACATCAATGCTAACCGGATGTCGTAACCGCCAAACAAGATGGCGCCGCCCACTGAATACAAATATACGATAAAAGTTTAATAAAACTACTAACCACATGTTGCCTGTGAAATTTGCCGTCCAATCTCTGTTCCAACAAAGTACTTTCGACGATCCCGGCGAAAGCTAGAAGACAATGGGTTTTATAGCAAACATTACGCCCAAATCATTATTTGCCCCGTTCAGTCCGTGACAAACGTGGCTAAATCTACAGTATTGAATCTACACGCGAGGCCCTTATACAATTTTGCCGTTTAAGGAAAATATACCTATACGTTTACATGCATTAGCACAAAACTAAACTTATGACACGGCCTCTCTGGCGGCCACTTAAAATGTGCACGCTTTTACGTGTTACATGAATAGATCATGAATATTGTGAAATTGTTTCACCTCGAACAATAGATTTTGGGTGTAACCGATACAAGAGCTATATACGACCAGTACGCTCTACCCGTGACATTTTGTGACAACATCTCCCCACTTAAAGAAAGTGCTACACTTTTAAAATTCAACAAAATGATAATTAATATTTACACGTTAAGAAACTATTAATTCTTCTGAGCAAACGAGCGACAAAACGTACAAGCTGATCGCTCAATCGCTTGAGTATGTTAACTATTACCACTGCAGTTATAACCTAATATAATATGTAATTACAATTTCAACACTATTCTACAATTGTACACTACCCTGTCGTAACATATACTACTATTGTACAATACACTGCAATACACTATTGTATTAAACCGGTCATTATGTGCGGCGACTTAAATAGTCTGCCCCAATATTGTCCTTTCCACGGTCTATTACACCGACTTTACGATTACTAATAACACTACTTCCTGTCACTACAAGAACTCCAACTTTACACATTGCATCCATCGCATTACCAGTATACTGTTTGCGAAATGGAGTAGGGTCTCTCGTTTCCCTAATAGGCTTTGCTAAAGTGTGCTTAAAGCTACACTGCACTACATCTGTTGGTCTCGACTTATCGGACCGAACAGTACTACACTCAGAGTCTAAACGACTTACCTCCCGTTTCTCTGCTACACTAAGCATGCCCGATATGTCTACATCGGCTGCTGTCTCCTTACCTACACTAGTGGGAAAATACATGGGACTAGTGTCCTCACTACTGCCTTCCTCACTATCCTCAATAACTGCAACATTAACTACATTTAATACCCCTTGTTGCACATTATCGGTTCTACCGATATACTCTTTCAGCATATTCGCATGAAAGGTCTTTAACTTTCCGTTTATCTCGATACGGTAATCCATAGTGTTCACTATCCCTCTAACGTAAAACGGACCTTTCCATTGTAATAACAACTTGTTATTGTCGGTCGGGAGTAACAGTAACACCTGGTCATCTATCTTAAACTTCCTAGCTCTAGCTTTTTGGTCATAGTACCGTTTATACTTGGTACTTGCCTTAACTAACTGACTTTGAGCTATCTTACAAGTCTCCTCTAGTTTCTCCTTCAGATCTAAAACATACTGATATGTAGTCTTAACCTCATCACTATCTACTTCACCTGCCCACATCTCTCTAAGAATCCTCATGGGACCTCTAACTGACCTACCGTACAATAACTCAAACGGTGAAAATCCTAAACTCTCTTGTGGAACCTCTCTAAATGCAAACAATAAAGCATTGAGATACTTGTCCCAATCTTTGGGTCTCTCGGTACACATACGCCGTAACATTTGCTTTAACGTCCCGTTAAATCGTTCGACTAACCCGTTACACATAGGGTGATATGGTGTTGTCATGATTTGACGCAAAGACAATAACCTGCTTACTTCAGCCATAAGTTCTGACGTAAACTGTGACCCACAATCAGTCAGCATTTCCTCTGGTACACCTAGCCTACTGAACATATCAACTAATGCCTCAGCTACTCTCTCAGTTTCAATTGAGGGCAATGCGACTGCCTCCGGATACCTAGTTGCATAGTCTACCATGGTTAAAATGTACCTATTTTTCCTATCCGACACTGGAAAAATTGGTCCAACTATGTCTACGGCTACCCTCTTAAATGGTGTATCTATCAGTGGCATCTGACCTAAATGTACTTTGGTCACTCGACCTTTTGGTACTGTCCTTTGGCATACATCGCAGGACCTACAATACCTAGTTACATCTCCACTAACGCCTGGCCAATAAAATTCTGCCAATACTCTATCTGACGTTTTCTTTACGCCTAAATGACCTCCCATAATCGACTCATGAGCTACCTTAAGCACTGTCGTTCTATACTGGGTAGGAACCACTAATTGGTGAAACTGTCTACTACCACTATCTTCAAATTCTCTGTACAATAACCTATTCTTATGTACAAACTTACAACTACCGGACCCTTTACACTTCTTCACTACACCATCCTTGGCCTTCACCTTACAAGGACCTAATGACTCGTCTTGAGTTTGTGCTTCTATAAACTCCGCTTTGGATATGTCACCTACGGCTGCAGGAACCTTTAATTTTCTATAAGCCTGAGCTTGCTTCTGAACCTGCGCTCTAGTCTCTACGGCATTACTTATGCTACTTCTAAAATCGGACATTACCGGAAGTACTGAACCTTCTATGTTCCCCATCGTTAAATCATACATCGGGTCGTCCATACATAGTGCCTCTGTAGTCCCTTTAAAGAAAGGTGTATCTACCTCTATTCTCGCTATTGGCACGTGCTCTACCGACTTATTTAACAACATACACGGTGACTGTTTACCTACCAACTGGTCATCCGTAACTAAACTACGCCTAACTACCACACCTGTACAACCTGTATCCCTCATTACAATTACGTCCGTGCCATTCACTCTACCATCTGCCGTTGGAAGATTTGCATACGGAAAGAGACATGTTCCGATCTTCGCCATTACACCATCCGCTTTAACACAACAGCTACTACTCTCGGTTTTAATAACCGGACTATTACTACCTCTGCCTCTACCTCTACCACGGTTTTGACCACCTCTACCTCTACCGAAATTCCATGGGTTGTTAAAACCTTGGTTCTGACTCCCTACATTGTTGTCCACTCTACTATTGTCACTAAAGTTGTCTACGACAGCGGACACTTTCACCGCTTTCCTACACTCATGTGAAGCATGATTCCCATTACAGTGACGACAACGAATAAAAGGTCTACCTATGTTACCACTATTGCTACCTCCTCTAGCACCCATCGAACTTCCTCCACCTCTATAGTTTCCACTCTGGCCTTTCTGTTTATGATCGTCCCCTTGCCTATCTCTAAAAGTTCTGTCTTTCGACACTACATTATGAGCTCCACCTCTAGCCTCGGCAAACTGATCTGCTTGTGTTGCCATTTCTCCTACACTAGCTAATTTTCTTTCTTTCAGAAATAAGAACAGATCTCTACTACAAACATTGAATAGCTGGTCCCGCAACAAGAAATCTATGAGGCCCTGATAAGTCTGCGCTACCTTCCCTAACTCTAACCACCTATCTAAGTAATTTCTAGACCGACTAATAAACTGAATAAATGACTCGCCTTTCTCAGGCAGACAAGCTCTAAATCGCTTTCTAAAACCTTCTTCAGTTAGCTCAAATCTCTTTAAAAGAGCATCCTTTAACTTGTCATAGTCAAGAGCATCTACACTAGGTAATCTAGAAAATACATCTAAGGCCTTGCCTCTCAATAACGCACTTAAATGAACTGCCCACTTATCTTTGGTCCATTCCTGTAACTCAGCATAACGCTCGAACCGTAACAAGTAACTGTCCATGTTATCTTTGTCAGCATCAAAGTATGGTAACTTCGAACCTTTTAACTTCCCAGAATAACTATCTTTCCCTTCAGTTTTACTTTCCTTACTATGTGTCTTAGCTGCTTCCAACTCTAAAGCTAACTTATGCTCAAACTCTTTTTGCTCCCTTTCCATTATCATCTTAGCCTTAGCTAGTCTACCATCTGTTTCGAACCTCTCATGTTCTAACTCTTGCTTCTCCTTTACTATTCTACTTTCTAATTCTACCTTCTCTTTATCATCATCTCGCTTCTCTTTAGCTAATCTACTTTCGAATTCTAGCTTCTCTTTAGCTAACCTACCTTCTAATTCTAACTTCTCTGTGGATAGTCTACTTTCTTCATCTCGCTTCTCTTTAGCTAACCTACTTTCGAATTCTAGCTTCTCTTTAACTAGTCTACTTTCTTCATCTCTTTCCTGCTTTGCTAATTCTCTTTCCTTAAGTCTAAATTCCCTTTCCCTAGCCTGTTCGTCTTTAACAAAGGTTCTAAGCTCCTCTCCAGCATACCCTAACTCCTTTCCCATTTCCGTAAGATCCTTTATGGACGTCATGTCTATGGACATTGTGGACTACTAACTACAATAATTACAATACACACGTCACTAATAATTCTACTCAACTAACTACTAATGGTAAGTCACTGTGTCCTCAGTAAATACCTGGGCATCATCATAGGACAAGTTACATACACATTTGTACTAGCGCTAACTACTAACGATTATGTGTAGATAGTATCTAGCTTCCACAAAACATATGCACTACATAAAATATCTTAATTTGATATTGGACATAAACCTTAAACAATCATCGAAATGTGTATAACATGTACATGTATATTTACTTCTCCCATCAATATAAGTATACTCGAGTGTCACAGCATGAGTAGAACGTCTTGTTCGCCAACCTAATTGGATACTATGTGTATATCAAGGGAGGTAAAAACAAACACCCAAATTATTGAGCAAAAGTGCCTCAGACCCACTCGTGTAGACCACTGCGACCTCGCGCCAAGGAAAGAACGGACAAAACAACAGTTTGGACTCACCCTACCCTTGTCGTGTCTTGACCTGTCTTCCAAGCTGTGGCCGTGATCGTCGACAGTCGCCTTGATGGATCAGAGGGTGGTACACAATTCTAAAATAATAAGTAGAGATTTAGTATATCATAATAAAGATCACTTATTGATTCTTTCCCTCCGTAGTCGCCCAAAATCCCACTTCTGACACCAGTTGTCACAGGATGACCTTAGTGGTTGGGCTAACTCAGGAAAGAATCAATGACGGTGAATGCATTTACATAAATTTAATGCAACTTTTAAAATATGTTTAATATATATACAATTATCTAAAAAAAAACAAGCGAATACACAAATGAACTATGAAAAGAATGTTCTCCTGAACGTTTAAGACGTTCTTAGTATTGTTATAAATACTGAATGTCTAAGACACTGAAGTGTTGTTAAAGCTATAACAATGTTGATCTAGCGCGATAACTGTGATGCGCGAGAGCTCATGAAGATGATGATGCGCGAATTCAATGGATGATTGTCATCAAATGCCTTCTGTAAGGGTTGATGACGCGATGCAATGATAGTTAATCTCCACTGAGATTGTGAATGATATTCCTCCAGTGAGGACTGGTAACGGGCCCACCTTGTGTCCCGGGGGTTATCGTTAGTAAAACCTGGCTGCGCAGGTACGGGGACCGTCTCCACCGCTTGTAACGTTAGTCGTGGAAGCTTAGCTCCACTCCTGGATATCCAAACCTAGATGGCTTACTCCAACCCTGGATGGCTTATATCCTGGATGGCTTATATCCTGGATCCTTATATCCTGGATGGCTTATATCCTGGATGGCTTAGGCTGTAATTATACATACGTTTTAGATGTCGGTTGACAAACATAACAATCTTGCATAATTATCATTACCCAAACAAATCATTATTCAATCAATATATGTAAGCTGTACTAATGATTAGTAGCAATGTATACATATTCTACAACGCCATGTATACGCTATGTACGTCGCTGTTAATCAATGCCCTTAATACATGTAATATAAACATGATCAAATTACTCATATATTACACTCACTGAGTTATGCATGCACGCATTTATTCTTGTCACTCATCTCATTGTTAACTAATGTTAACAATCGTGTATTACAATCACTGAATTATACGCCAACGTTAATTAATGCACCTATTATCCACTGTTATCAAATTAATATTGTTTTACAATTAATGATCAATTACCATAATTACATCTAATAAAGTCACTTCAAATCATATGCTAGTCTAAAGTTATGTTTGAGAAACATCAATGCTAACCGGATGTCGTAACCGCCAAACAAGATGGCGCCGCCCACTGAATACAAATATACGATAAAAGTTTAATAAAACTACTAACCACATGTTGCCTGTGAAATTTGCCGTCCAATCTCTGTTCCAACAAAGTACTTTCGACGATCCCGGCGAAAGCTAGAAGACAATGGGTTTTATAGCAAACATTACGCCCAAATCATTATTTGCCCCGTTCAGTCCGTGACAAACGTGGCTAAATCTACAGTATTGAATCTACACGCGAGGCCCTTATACAATTTTGCCGTTTAAGGAAAATATACCTATACGTTTACATGCATTAGCACAAAACTAAACTTATGACACGGCCTCTCTGGCGGCCACTTAAAATGTGCACGCTTTTACGTGTTACATGAATAGATCATGAATATTGTGAAATTGTTTCACCTCGAACAATAGATTTTGGGTGTAACCGATACAAGAGCTATATACGACCAGTACGCTCTACCCGTGACATTTTGTGACACACAGATACTTCTCCAAAGTCACCAGGTGGCGGAGATTAACGACCACCTCGTCACGGTCATCATGTGATGGTGATTTACGGCCACTTTGCCAAGGTCATCAGCTGGTGGTGATTCGCTGCCATTTCGCAAAAGTCATCAGGTGGTGGCGATTCACGACCATTTTCGTAAACTGAAAATTAATAATTATGAAACACTCTACTGAATAAAAATAATTAATTATGAAACCCTCTACTGAGCGATAATAAATAATTATAAAGCCCTCCACTCAGTGAATATGAATAATTATGACACGCTCTTCTGAGTGAAAATCAGTTATAGAAGAGCAGCTATGTTGTGTCGCAGAAATCTCCCCGTGAATACAGTTTACGCATTTAGCTCCCGTGAAGCTCTATTCAAGGCGTAGCTCTATACGTCTTAATATCAGCTCTCAATTGATAAGTATAAATTATCACTCTCCTTTGTCCATATCATCCCGAGAATTCAATATCAGCTCTCGTATGATAATCAATGTTAACAATTTACAAAAGAGAACATGCGCATGCAACCTGTTCCTGCGAAGTTGCGCGTAGACCATGTTGAATTGCCATTTACTACCGGCATTTAAAACCGCATATACGCCGTAAAAATGCCAATCCATGCATAAACAAAAAACTCTGCTACTTTATATTACACAGAAACCGCAGAACATATATTTTATTTCGACTTAAGCATATACAGCTCATCGTCATCGTTATAGACTGAATACGTATTTAAAAATGAAATATATATTTATTTACTTTTTTATTTATTTTTTAAAAAAAAATTGTTTGGAGTTAATAGCAGAATTTCATTTAATTGAGAAGTTGAAAAACTTCATTTATCATATATCTTAGTTGTGAGGGTGGAATAACACCATTCTATTTTTTCGATATACCACTTGTTATATAAGTATGCAAATAAGCCTATTATGCGATGTAAAAGAAAAACGATAATGACTATGATCCAATTCCCACGGTTTATGGCGGTTTCGCGTGTTAATTGAATTGAATTTTGTTTAACGGCTTATTAACACAATATAGCTTATTTAGGGCCGCCCCAGAGAGAGTGGAAGGATACATAGTAATCCGGGAACCGTGCCCTACTCTTATTATCGAATAGATTCCTATGCTTCTTTAACGTGCTCGTGGGATAGACCGATACACGTCCCCATCTGACGGACGAGGCTAAGGGAAAGTGTCTTGCCCAAGAATACACCAACGAAACTCAGTGGCACCACGGAGGAGTGAACCCGGGGCCTCCGGTTACAAATCCGCCGCGCTACCGACTGCGCCACGGGTGTTAAAGCGACAGGCAAAATGCAATAAAAGTCTATATGTGAGGTATGTGATAGAATCTAACATTCGTACTCATTCATTATTGAATTTATTAAACTGGTTAGTAAAAATGATATAATGCTCGGCAAGAGCCTCGCATTATATCATTTTGCCATCTCGTTTAATAAATTCAATAATGAATGAGTACTCATGCAAGATCCTCTGCATATTCACGAATATGAAGCATGAGTGAACATATAACAGTTTGATCACTTGAGACGAAAAGACAAATGTTCATTTTATTCTATGCATTACATTTTTGGCAGTCATTGGCTCAGAATGGTGCAAATACTACATTTTAACTCGCCATAACTTGCGCGATTTCAATATTTTGAATTAAGTTAGTTCAAATCCAACGATTTGACTTTCATATCAACTTTCTGAAAAAACAACAACGTGATGTTGGACAAATTTAACTCGCAAAATGACATCACTACTGTAAATGACAACAAATACTAAAATTCTGGATCGATTTTCAAAGCCAACAGTTCAGTGTCTTAGTAAGACCTTTATCGGGGTTAGGGTTAGGGTTAGTGTAAACATATCGTAGATTAACGTAGAAACCGTGAAAACTGCCAAAAGTTACTAACTTTTACTTCATTATATATATGCAGGTTTCAAGTCAAACTGATGCAGGATTTAATTTAATAAATCGAGGTGTAATTTTAATACGTGGCATATACTTTAAGATTGCCACGTGTTCCTTTATTGCAAAATGCAGGCATTCGGATTTGTTGGCGCAAACAAATGACCCGCGATCGTATTTGCCAAATATGTTCAAAGTATAACCGTTATTTTGAATTAAGATTATTGATACTGACAGCCTATTCCTACAAAATAAACAGGTTAACACTACAGCTATTCTTATTATAATACTAGTATTATCATAAACCATTTAGAGCTGGACTCATTGATCAACATCTAACATTTATTTGTTAAACTATTTTATCTGAACATATTTCCAAAGCCTAGACATAAAGATGATGCCAACTCTGGACCCGCTAGTCCCTATCCGACAGAATAACTAGATATCAAATAAATAGCAACTGCGTTTGCTGCCATAATTTTCCCTTCAACCGATGATCGTTCGATCAAATATGTGCATGCTACAATGATACCCAATATGTTACTATTACACTAATAATTTGAAATTGTATGGAATTGAAAAATAAAAGGAAACGAATATCAACCAAATATGTTAAGAAAACATACACAAGTAACCTTAACCAAAACTTCTTTCGTTCGTACATTTTGATTAATTCATCGTCAACTTAAAATAATGAAAACTCTTATATGCACATGCTTACCTTATACATATTCTAAATAATGTATTTTTGGGACTTAATGTGTAAATTTTAAATAATAATATATTCGCCGTGTCATTGTTATTAGTATTGATCCACTGGCAAGCAGAGGAATATACCCTTCACGAAACGCAACATCGCCCGCAACATATAGTATTTCTGTAATTTGGGATTTAGTCACAATACTGTATGTATGTAATCACGGAAACAATAAATAGATATCACTATACAAATTGGCAGAAGGACCGTTTTGATATTATCATCGACAGATCAGGGTCGAGCAGGCCCAATGCACAACCCCTACAATGATTAAGGTATATGTGTCATCAACCAAGTTTACGGAGCATATAATACGGGCTTGAACTGCAAAACAGGATACGTGTTTTGTCGGTTGTCGGGGCTGTAAAGATTCGCCTTCCCTGAACCTAAAACTCAGGCTGATTTGTACTAAAACTGCAGTATGTGTATATTAAAAGTTAACGAAAATGATACAGATTGTGTACCAAGTATTGGTGTTTAATATTACCGTAAAATGTGCAGTACATCACCCCCAGGCTTAAATTATAACAACTAATTTGAAACTTGCTCGGTAAAACAGTATGCAACCTTTGCGTACACTACCTGTGCTGCGAAGGGTTTCATCTAATGTTAGTAGAACTTGTTGAGACACATTTGTCATTATAATAGGTCTATCGTATATAAGTTGATATTACTCTGTATGTAAAAGATCAGCAATAAAATATGTTTAAATCAATACTTGAGATAGCTTATAAATAAATCATTTGACCCTGCACCCTACCTGCGTTATGTCTAGCGCAGCGTTCACTGGATACAACGTACTAGTACATCAGTTTGTACATTGCGTATTGAACCTATTTATTTGGCAAAGTTTGTAAATTTTAATTCTAGTATATTGATTGGATTGCATACTTCCCTACGTTGTAGGGCTTCCGAATACTTCGTCAACTATTGGATAGCGTACTTCCATAAGTTGTAGGGCTTCCGAATACTTCGTCAACTACTGTGTACTTCCCTAAGTTGTAGGGCTTCCGAATACTTCGTCAACTATTGCGTACTTCCCTAAGTTGTAGGGCCTCCGAATACTTCGTCAACTATTGTGTACTTCCCTAAGTTGTAGGGCTTTCAAATACTTCGTCAACTATTTCTTTGAGTACTTCCCTAACTTGTATGGCTTCCGAATACTTCCTCAACTATTTCATTGCATACTTCCCTAAGTTGTAGGGTTTCGAAATACTTCGTCAACTATTTTTTGCATACTTCCCTAAGTTGTAGGGTTTCGAAATACTTCGTCAACTATTTTTTGCGTACTTCCCTAAGTTGTAGGGCTTCCAAATACTTCGTCTACTAATTCTCTTAGGTTTTAACAAGCGAACTCTGCCTTTAATATTATTCCGGCGATTCCATCCAATCTAAAACGGAAACTAGTTTGATTTTTTTTCTTTTAGTATCTTTAAAACATGCTATATCAAACCTTTACCATTTACTGATAAATCTGTCTCGACAGAGAGTAGCGATACACCCACGATTATCTCCCCGTATTATCGATCACACATTCCTGTTTAGTTCAGAAACTTCTTACTTTTTTGTGCAAAAAGTGTGAAGAATACAAACAGAATCAAGTAAGTTGTTTACAGTATGATTTATATAGAAGTAATTAGTTATTTTGTTTAATAGATTTGTCTCTAGAGTGCATAAATCAATAACGAAAGCTAAAATTTTAATGACTTAAGTTAAAGGGTGGGGTATATTTATTACGATGTTACAGTATGTATTTTTCCTATATGTACTTATAATCACATACATTATACTGTCTTCATAGAATTACTCTACCAATAGTTGGAATTATATATTTATCTTGAAACAAACATTTCAAAAACGAAAGTACTTCTACCTTGTAATTGTTTATTAAGTTCTGGCACGCCGCACCACGAGCGGATGTTGTTTTGTTTACAACATCAAGTTGTGGCACGCCCGGAGAAGTGTAAGGTTTTCTAACAATAAAGTACACACATTCACTTGCTCGTCATGACACTTCATAGGTAAATGGACATGTAATTATTTGTTTCGGGTCAATAGGTCAAAAATAAAACTCACCGTAAACTTAAACCGATACACGATAATCTTGAAGTGTTTACCAAGCATTGAAACTAGTGTCTCGATTTAGTTATCATTTTGAATTGCATATAATAAAATAAAATCTTGAGTTTTAACTTTTTTGTCTTCTTTTACATTAGGTATACATATATTATTGGTGCAATATTGGCAACTGTTATTAATATCAGAGACGTATAATAAACCAGAGATTTACGACGTGTGCTTTCAGAAAGAAAAAAACTGGAAATTTCGCGTATGCACTTTCATTGGCTTTTTTATAGATTTTGTCATTTCTTAAAGCAACAGTCTGCAAATGGTCTCAAGTTCAAGACAATAATGTTTACAATGTACTGGTATTTTCATAATATTCCTATGTTTGCTAAAAAAAATGTCAACATATGTTGATCAAAAAGTCCTTCTATGGCCTATGTTATGCCACTTCCTGTAGTTGTTGTAGTTTTGCTGAAACCTGAAAATGTATAGAAATCTACATCTTCCAAAGCAGGAGTCTGCGAATCGTCCCAAATTAAAGAGAATTATATCCTGTGTGTATATATATTCCATATGATATTATTAAATTGTTTCTGCCTTAAATAAAAGGGGGGAAATGAAGAATGAGATTTGACATTTTTACCTTGCGTCATACAAAATTATGGCGAATTGATTAAGTGCCCAATCACAACTTCTTAAATCACTGTTTATAACAATTTGAATTTTACTATTTTTCTAATTATTATTGATGATTGAACAAATGCAAATTATGTAGAGAAACTAAGGGGACGCCGTAAGCTTAAAAAATCAAGATTGCCTTGTGTCCCTTTAAACTTGGTATTGACCCGATATATGTAACAGTATGCTACCTTTTATGGTTGGATGACAGACTAACATGTATTGATTTGTTTTGAAAATGTTATTCAGATAACTTATATTATTACCTACCTCTCTATATTATATAACTATCTATTTCTTTTGAGGTCCATGGTTAAAACTATTCATCCAAGGGAGTGACTATTGACCCGAAGCAGTAAACTATTGTCCGAGAAGAAGTCGAGGTCAATAATTTACTGCTGAGGGTCAAGAGTCATTCCCGAGGATGAATAGTTTTTAACTATTTACTGAAGCAGAAGTAGATTTTCTTATTATATTTAATCGTATAAACTCCATTAGTTTGCTTACTTTTAGCTTACTTGTTTACCTGCATGACGTCATGTCATGGGAAAGCGTAACGTCATTCTCAGATTATTGACCTGCAATAAAAGACTATTGACCGCAAAACCAGATTGAACCGGACAGAAAACGTTTTAAAGTCAATAGTTCATACTAATGACTTACACGTGACTGCCTTTTACCCAATGAAAACTACGTATTTAAAATTATATATAATAATTCATAATAATGACTTACAGGTGACCACATTTTAGCCAATGAAAACTACGTATTTAAAATGATATATAATAAAAATGGTTATTAATAATTTCTGACTGTTTCTCGATATTGACTCACAGGGGTGTACCAGTTCGACAGTTGCCCTCCTGACAATGAACTGTTTCATGCGCGATCTGAAGGCACAAAGACATGAGCGATCTGAATCCGCGAAGAATTTTCATTTCGGGATAACACAATTAACATCGACTGAATGATTTCCGTATAATCTAACCCAGAAGTTAAATCATCTATTTATTATATTTTAAATAAGTTAATGTGTATTATTATACCTCACATAAAATGCCCATGCTAAATCTCCATAGACATGTGTAATTTCTTACTATCTTGCTCGAGGGTGATAGTACAGGGTGATAGTAAATCGCAGGGTGATAGTAAAAAAATGATCACATGCGCAGCTTTGATGCGCGCTGTTTCGGTGACGTCATAGGGTCAGTATGGTGAAATTGCTCTTTTTAACTCATCATAAATTCAAAAGTACTTGACCGATTTCAATAAACTACCACTCATTTTCTTAGAATCCAACGATATAACTTTCATTGAAACTTCAATAAAAAAAGTTTCGGCAAATACACTGCTTTACTGCGCATATCCCGTTTCACTCAAACAAGTCTATCAGGAAAGTGAAAACTGTACTGAAAATGAATCTTATTTTTGCCCGAGGGTTTTCGGTATAATAAAATAAATATCACATTCATGAGCGAGTGATAGTAAGAATGTTCACCCTTCGGATATTGATTAGGCGAAGGGTGATAATCAATATCCGAAGGGTGTACATTCTTACTATCACCCTCTCTGACATTTATATATTATATATGCGAAATGTTTTAATATCTTTATTCGTCGGATGACGTCGACGTCATCAGCACTGTAATATTGACGTCATGACTCAACTTCACGGTAAGTATTTTTTTTGTTTGGAGTTAGTAATTAATATTTACAAGACTGGCATGCACATCGTGCCCCAACTCCCACCCGCTTTGTTTTCTACATGCGATTTCCTGTTTTTGAAGGTGCATTTTCTGTTCGAAGCACGACGCCTCAGCGTAGTCACAAGCCTGATTTAGCGATTATGAAATATAATTAAAAGATTAAACGTTTATTATTTTATTTTCCTATATTGCTAACTCAAATTAATCCCAATTTGCAATAACTGATTAGTAATAAAAGTTATTTCATTGGTGGTTTTGGAACAGTCAAAACTATTGTCCCAAGAAGACCTGGGAAACTGTTGCCTGAGGCCGCTAATAGGCCGAGGGCAACAGTTGCTCTGGTCGTCCCGGATACCAAGGGACAATTATTTTGATTGTTCCCAAAACGCCCATGATTTGTTTGTTTGTATGGTGTTTTACGTCACTTTCAACACATGTAAGGCTGCATATGATGGTCGATTTTTAGAACCAGTATTAGAACCTCCCGCTATACGTAAGAATCGACACTTCCTCACTTACAATTCGAGCTCCCAGTGGGATTCGAACCCGCAGCGGTGAGAGGCGAAGGTTTACAACACAACGTCGTTAACCATTCGGCCACGGAGACGCTTAAAACAACCATGAAATAACTGTATACTGTGCATACATGGAAAATGAATTGTGTTTGGTGTACTTACTTGTGAACGTTGTCGGTATGGTGTTGTTTTATTTATTATAATTAGGACATTCATATATTTATTTTCCAGAGTATAGTCAAGATTTATATGAACTAACACACTTATACATGGTTCACATAACATATTATTGTCTATTAAGACCTACGTATTTACATGTTTGTTGTGTGTTTTTTTCAAACTTACGACATATGGTAACTGGATATGGATCAAAAATACTTTTAAAAGTGAGAAACCGGATCAAAACCGGTTAAAATGAATGAACTATTGGTACAATCCAATCCTGGAGTTGGTAAAACACCCGAAACAACTTGAGAGGTCGCCAATCATGACTGATATTAATGTCAATCCTGACTATGATGAGTTTTAGATAAAGGGGTTAAATTACGAGTATCAACCTTAAATACTGATACAAAAGGAGTTACAAACGATGTATTATATTGCCTTTAAACTGTCATCTACATTACCCACGGTAACATAAATTGCTAGAAAACTAAGAATTAATAACGTAACAATTTGCCAAATTGTATGAAGGCAACTCCTTGGATTTCCCGCCAAATATAAGGAATTATACCTTTATATTACCATATGTACACATTTAACATCACCTTGTATATATTGCCATACTATGATAAAGGTACATAATAAATACAATTCATGGCAGATACATCATATAATTTGTTTACATAATGTTATCTAGCGTAGGTCTAGAAATACATTTTCTCAATTCTCCAGTCTGCGTTGTTATGACATCATCGAAAACTTACTCACTCATCACGTACTGATTCAAGCTCACGCGTATCCTTTGACAGTTGAACTGTATGGGTGTCCGAAACTGGTCGCGTAGAAATCGTTCGCTGAAACAAAAACATGTTGACATGGCATTTGCAATGTATCTTCACTAGAATTAAGTCTCGTGAGAGGTGTTGCTTATTTATCGGTATTAAAGTTATTTATATATAAAGTATGTACATTCCCAAAATGCTACCGATGCAAATGAGGCATCTGCATAGCCACGGGCCTGGGGTGCATACATTTTGAACTTTTTAATTTGGAGGCAAATTCCTTTTTCGGTTTTACCAATTTTTAGGGTAGGAGGGTCGGTAATCAAAAATAAAAAAGACTGGCCTAACCTCTCTCCTCATAATAAGGGGCGTCCGTGGCCTAGTGGTTAAAGTCTCTGACTTGAAATCACTTGGCCCTCACCGCTGTAGGTTCGATCCCTCAGGGGCCTAGGAATCTTTATGTGAGGAAGCTATCCAGCTGGCTTGCGGAACGTCGGTGGTTCTACCCAGGTGCCCGCTCGTGCACGAAAATTGCCCGGAGGGGCACCTGGGGTCTTCCTCCACCAATGGAAGCTGGAAAGTCGCCATATGACCTTAGCTGTTGGTGCGACTATAAAATCCAATTCAATTCAATCATAATATAACTTAACGATAAAATCCAAATCTATCAACTGTACGACCCAAGTGCCGGATAATCCCGATGTGTTTCTTAATGCTTCCTCTGCCTATTGCTTTTTTGCATTGTCATGTTGTCATTCATATCTAGGCCCAATTAAAAACAAAAAATAACTTACATTCTCATCACAAACGGTCCATATTCTGTCAAAAGATCAACAGAGAAGTGGAGGTCATGTTTCTCTAAGAAAGAACTTGAGATGCCAAAATAATGTATTCATTGTATACATACACTCCATATAGGCAAAGTAAAAAAACTCACAATGACATGACAACGCTTCAAAAAAGTAACACATATATCAACAATGTGACAAAAACTAAAGATGGCACTTTAAATTAGTGAAAATGCCCTTATAACAAAAAGTAACGGGAATTATTTACTAGTCATTTTCTTTGATGCAATGGGTGTGCTATACTCCCAAGTTAAACACTCATTCAGACGATAACAATGAATCGCGCTAGTTAATTAACAGTCAGATTTAGGCGAAACAACTACCCTCCACCTGAGGTAACTTAGCTCTTAGGTATTAGATGGGCTTAACTGAGGGTTTTGGTTTGGGTAAGTATGCGAGTTTTAAAGAACTGTAATAAATAAACACATAATGTAACAATGGATATCTGCTAAATGCTCTAGTTTTACACGGTAAGACATTTAAAATGTGTATTTCAAATTTAATCACTTTAGGTTGCAGTAAAGATGTCTGTTTCGGGGAGAAAAGCAAACCAGCTAGTGCATCGTTATCGGCAGAGTCGGAGATTGGGTTTGAATTCTACTGCCACCCGTGTAGTCAGGAAGGACAGCATCTAGACGCCCATGGTTACTGTGTGGATTGCCAACACTATCTATGTGGCAAGTGCTACAAGTACCACTGTCGACCATTGCCGACGAAGAACCATGTTCTTCTGGACAAAACGAGTATGCCGAAAAAGAAACAGGCAGCCTCCAAATCCAAGGACATATGCAATGTTAAATGTCCTGATCATCAAGGTATGATTGTTGAATATGTTTGTGAGCAACATGAATGTTTTGGATGCAGCGTTTGTATGACAACCGGTCATAGACGCTGTGATGACGTCATCTTTATACCGGATATAGCATCGTCGGTTGCTAGTAAACGACACTATTCAGAAATGCAGACGGCATTGAACGCCGTTTCGAAAGGGTTCCAGGACAATTTGAGAAAGTCTAAAGAAAATGTCCTTGTATTTGATTGGGTCCATTCTCAAGCAATTGATTGTATTAGGAAATGTCGGAAGAAGTTAAACAGTTATTTCGATGAACTTGAAAACAGCATAATTGCAAAGGCAAACAAGCTAAAGGATGACAATACAAAAGTTATAAATATGGTCACAGAAACAAGTAAGACGATGATACAGGAGATTGAGAAACTGACCTCCGACCTTGATAACCTGCACCAATCAGACCAAAACTGCCAACTGTTTATTGAAATGAAAACATCAAAGAGTAACCTAAAAGCTTACAAAGAGAGCCTCGCCAAGACGGAAAGTGACAGTACATTGAAGAAATACAGGTTTAAGCCGGAAAAGAAACTCGCAGAATTGATGAAAAGCATCGAAAGCATTGGCGAGCTGTATGTGATAAAAGGCACTATAGCAACGCCGGTTGGTGAGATCGACGTAACAAGTGACTTCAAGTACTATCACATAAGTAGCATGCTCGTACTGACAAGTGATATACTTGTTCTAGCTGATCAAAACAACTCAATAGTTCAATTGTTCAATACGAAACAATGTGGGTTTATCACTAAAATGTTGCTGCCATCCAATCCACGTGCCGTGACCAAGGTCAACGAATGTCAAATAGCTGTGACAATGCCTGAGCAGCACAAGGTTCAGCTTATAAACGTGTCGGACTCATTTTCTCTAGACCGTGCAATTAAAGTCGACGGCACATGTGCTGGAATTGTCTATATCAAGCAAAGGCTGATCGTGTCATTCTGTAATAGAGGTAAGATACAAGTCCTTGACTTCCAAGGTCATGTGCTACAGACTATTGCGACAGATCACAACGGTTACCAGTTGTTTAGCTTACCATATAGCATAGCCATCAACCCAGATCAGACTACGTTATACATGTCAGACCGGGATAAGCATACGGTGACCAGTTTGACAATGGACGGCAAGGTGACGAGGGTCTACAAGGATGACGACCTGAAAACACCTAGGGGTTTGACAGTGGCTGCGGACGGTACCGTATTCGTCTGTGGGAACGATTCTAACAACATTCACCAGTTGACGGCTGACTGTAACAAGATTCAGGTAGTATTGTCTAAGGAAGATGGCGTGAAATATCCATTGTCAGTTAGTTACTGCGACAGTGCAAATAGGGTTTATATTAGCAACCAGAACATAGCTCGCACACATATAATTGACGTATTTCAGTTATGAAATAGAGGGGGAAAACAGAGAGGGTAAATTTATATGGGCAACAAGGTTTAATTTGAATTCGCGAAACATGGAAATTACCGAAATCATTTTGGATGTAGGGAACAACTTTAAAAAAAATGGCAAAATCAGTTCCAATTTAAGAATGTGAGGACTTATGTCTTTCCCTCTCTATTACCCAAAGAAAGCAGGTTTGCGGTATATCATATTTAAATGATATAAATGAAATCACAAGGCCATGTTTCGTGAACAAATACTAGTAAGCTTATCAATGCTATAAACAATTCAGTGTGGAATGTTTTTACAAATACGTGTTAAAGGTCTAGTCTTTCGTGTATTCCAGCCTTAATTGTGGGGCAATAAACTAATTGGGAAAAAACAATAAAATCAGCAGTAATTCATAATTTATGGGATATTAGGGAGATATGCCACGGCAAAAATGTCACTGAGGTCCTTTCAGAGATATAAGAGAACTTGGCTAAATTATATCCATGTATATTATAATCGATGTCAGAGCGATGTCCTCGTTTATTGTAATCGATGTAAAAATGATATCCATGTAAATTGTAATCATTACCAGAGTGATATTCATGTATATTGTCTATATTGTAATCGATGTCAGAATGATATTCGGGTGTATTGTAATCTATGTCAGAAATATATACATGTGAATTGTAATCGATGTCAGAAAGATATGCATGTATATTGTAATGGATATCAGATTGATATTAGTGTATATTGTACGAATGAATTATATCGATATATATTGTAATCGATATCAGAATGATATCCGAGTGTATTGCAATTGATGTCAGAATAATATTCGAGTGTATTGTAATCAATACCATAATGATATCCGGGTGCATTGTAATCGATGTCAGAATGATATCTAGCTATATTGTAATCTACGTCAGAATGATAACGGAGTTTATTATAATCGATGTCAAAATGATATCACACTCTATTGTAATCGACGTCAGAATGATATATAATTATATTGTAAGCGATATCAGAATGATATTTGTGTGTATTGTAATAGAAGTCAGAATGATATCATGATATACTGTAATCAATTTAAAAATGATATCCACGTATATAGTAATCGATGTCAGAATGGTGTATATGTTTGTTGTAATCGATGTTAGAATGAAATCCATGTATAGTGAAATTGATATTAGAATGATACATGGGTGTATTGTAATCGGTGTCAGAATGATATCACAATGTATTGTAATCGGTGTCAAAATGATATCCATATATATTGTACTCGATGTCAGAATGATATCCGGGTGTATTGTATTCAATATCAGATTGATTTCTTGGTAAATTGTATTCGCTGTCATAATGATATACTGTTGTACTGTAATCGATGTCAAAAGGATATTCATGTGTATTGTAATCGACATCAGAATGATATAACAGTGTATGTTAATCGACGGCGGAATGACATACATGTATATTGTAATTCATGTTGGAATAATATCCATGTATATTATTATCGATTTCAGAGTGATATTCATGTATATTGTAATCGATGTCAGAGTGATGTCCTCGTTTATTGTAATCGATGTAAAAATGATATCCATGTAAATTGTAATCATTACCAGAGTGATATTCATGTATATTGTCTATATTGTAATCAATGTCAGAATGATATTCGGGTGTATTGTAATCTATGTCAGAAATATATACATGTGAATTGTAATCGATGTCAGAAAGATATGCATGTATATTGTAATGGATATCAGATTGATATTAGTGTATATTGTACGAATGAATTATATCGATATATATTGTAATCGATATCAGAATGATATCCGAGTGTATTGCAATTGATGTCAGAATAATATTCGAGTGTATTGTAATCAATACCATAATGATATCCGGGTGCATTGTAATCGATGTCAGAATGATATCAAGCTATATTGTAATCTACGTCAGAATGATAACGGAGTTTATTATAATCGATGTCAGAATGATATCACACTCTATTGTAATCGACGTCAGAATGATATATAATTATATTGTAAGCGATATCAGAATGATATTTGTGTGTATTGTAATAGACGTCAGAATGATATCATGATATACTGTAATCAATTTAAAAATGATATCCACGTATATAGTAATCGATGTCAGAATGGTGTATATGTTTGTTGTAATCGATGTTAGAATGAAATCCATGTATAGTGAAATCGATATTAGAATGATACATGGGTGTATTGTAATCGGTGTCAGAATGATATCACAATGTATTGTAATCGGTGTCAAAATGATATCCATATATATTGTACTCGATGTCAGAATGATATACGGGTGTATTGTATTCAATATCAGATTGATTTCTTGGTAAATTGTATTCGCTGTCATAATGATATACTGTTGTACTGTAATCGATGTCAAAAGGATATTCATGTGTATTGTAATCGACATCAGAATGATATAACAGTGTATGTTAATCGACGGCGGAATGACATACATGTATATTGTAATTCATGTTGGAATAATATCCATGTATATTATTATCGATTTCAGAATGATATTCATGTATATTGTAATCGAAGTCAGAACTATATACATGTATATTGTAATCGATATCAGAATAATATACATGTATATTTTAATTGATGTCAGAATGATACATATGTATATTATACCTGATGTCAGAATGCTATCCATGTATACTGTAATCTATGCCACAAAGACATACATGTATATTGTAATCTATGCCACAAAGACATATAGGTATAGTGTAATCGATGTCAGAATGATATTCATGTTTATTGTAATCGATGTCAAAAGAAATCGAAGCATTTTTAATGATGTGTTAGTATTACAGTCAACCTTGCATATAACCAAAACTGGTTTAGCTACGCGCCTCCCAAACCTAACCAAACATTGATACACGACTTACATGACTTATAGGCAAAGTATCTCGGTCAATTTCGATAACCAGTCAGATCGAATCGCCAGAGTTGTTGAAATTGACCATGTCCGCTCAATAACTTTAGTAATCTTTAATGAAGTTGTTACCATACTTGGATACACTGCTCATGGTCGATCTCGAGCGAGCTCGATAATCAGCCAGCTTGCATTTGGTAAACATATCGTTATCTCTCCTTTACTTGTGATTCTTTTGAAATTGACGATTTTTGTTTAAATACCTTAAGTTATTTTAATTGAAAGTTTACCAAACTTCAATACAATGCTTAAGACCACTATATCTCGGTCAACCCCGGAGATATCTGCAATGTGATAAACCAGTCAGATCGCACCACTAACCGCGGAGTTATCTCCTCTTTGTTGGTGGAAATGTTTGCTCCGTTACTTGAATAATTCTAATTGGCATTTAACTAAACATCGATACAATACTTACGTTGGCCATAAAAAAAGTATAAAGTTGAATATCCAGCCTGATCACTTCAGAAACACTGGGTTATTGCTCTTTAATTGGTGACAATTGTTGAAATCGACAATGTTTACTAAATAGCTAAAAGAAGCTATCCCGATAACAACAGCCCAAGTTTACCAAAAATTTACCCCGTTTCTAAACCTACTGATGACGAGGTATAAATATATAATGCACTTTTCTGTCTAATAAAGGGGTCACCTAATACATTTTGCTTTATTAGGCACTGACCAATAAAGCAAATCAATGCGGAATACCTCGGTGTTTATTGTACGTAATGTTGTTTGACGTCATGTACGTAACGTTTTCTGACGTCATAAAACAAAAAAAAACAAAAAAAACATGGCGGCGTCCTCGATAAGCGTAACATTCTGCGAAATAGATAATGATATTATTTCATACAGAAAATGTGGATAATCTACATGATAAATAGAATATTAATATGTCAGTGCCTTTACATCATATTCTATTGATCATTTATATGATAAATAGAATATTATTCCAGTTTTTCTAAGCCTCACCTAATACACCTGATAGTAAAAAGGCACTGACATAATATTCTCTATATAACCTAACGTAGTAGTAAATGGGACGCTTGGGCGTCACGACTGCGCATGCGCGAACTCAATTGCATATGAATGGATAAAAGCATGCTCTTAAAACGTGGTATCAAGTAGTTCACGTATGTGCGTCCTCATTTGCATATAAATGAATGTATTGTGGTAGAGGTGATTAGTGAGAGGATGTTCGAACAAAGGGCATTGAACAGTCTCCTTAATCCTTTAGCGTACCCACGCGACAGGATGAGTGTCATAGGTTATTCCTTCTATTCAATCGACACGATTGAGAGACAGGATGTCTGAGTTATTTTTGTATAAAAACCGCAAAGGGGATTAGTGCCATGATGTTCGAACAAAAGGTATTGACATTTAGGCTTATTCTGTGGAAGTTATAGAGACAGTTTGTCTGAGTTCCTTTTGTATAAAAACCGCAGAGGGGATTAGTGAAAGGATGTTCGACAAAGGATATTGAAATTTAGACTTAATCCACAGACGGTGACAGGATATGTCTTTTGTTTGAAAAACCGCAAAGGGGATTAACGTCAGGATGTTCGAACAAAAGGAATTGACATGGTGAATTGACCTCTAACCGCTCTAGAGAACGCGAACAATGGAATATTGAACAACATATTTGACATGTTAGGACTCGTTCTTCTATAAATAGACATGACATGTGCCATGACAAAGAAAACAGTTCTGGAACGAGTCTAGCTGTAGAATAATTTGATAGAAACAACACGTTCTTATCTAGTTAAGCTTAGTATCTAGCCCTTGAAAATCCATCGATCTGATTGGTCCATTTGTGCTATTTATAGATGTCACATGTCATGTCTATTTATAGAAGAATAATCCTACTTTGGGATAACTTCAGATAGCTTGATATTTTAAACATACGCTCTAAGTAGATGTGTTTTAGGATATATAAAGTTAACAACTTATCATATTTATGAATGTCAGTTTACTGTAAATTATTGTTTTGAATACGTTTTCAATACACCAAAACTGTATTGTAAGCAAGTGGGTTGGCGAAAGTAATCTTACCAGTTTAACTTCATGAGTTTTCGTACATTCTTCATTTTATCACTTCAAGCGTAGGATAACCTCCATCCATAAACACTATTTATATCATAAATTGTCATGATTTGTCATTGTTCATTGTGCAAAGATGTATATTTGAAGTAAATTTACTGAGCAAATGACTTTCAATTTCAGCGCTATACCTCCACTAAGGAGAGCTATTTTGTGTTTGCAAATCTATTTTTAGTCTTGTAACGCTTGACTTCTTCGCAGTTTAAGTCCACACTGATATATTTCATTGTTTTATTTCATCATTCATTGTGTGTAAGTGTACTTATTTATACATTTATTATTGAATATCGGTACAGGTTTAAATCTTATTATTATTCATTGTATAAGTCAAATGTAAACTCTCCCAACATAATGTGGTTGAGATGACCCGACGTCCCGACATGAATCTGTGGATTCCCAACTGCCCTATGATATTCTGTAGAGTTGTTGATTTTCCAACAAGCAGTAGGGGGGCGGACAAGTCATTTCACGTGCCTCTACCGCATAACTCAAAACATAAATAATTGGCGTTGGAGGCAACGTAGTTCCCATTTTGCAAGCACGTGCAGATCCGCGAACTTTATAGTACTCTTTTTAGAAACACTAGTTAAAGCTTAAACTAGATGGCAAAGAAAACAAATCATATCAGAAGTCAGTAATTATGTCGGAGATTCATCAGACAATCGTGTTGACAGGTTTTATTGAGATATCATAGTCGGAAATCGCGGTACAAATGCGAAGATCGAAAAAAACTAGTTTTTGTTTTCTTCAAAATTGCCAATGTTTCAAAACGGGTATAAAAATTGTATATTCTTAAATATTGTTAAAATTTCCAGGAGTCGAAGATCATTTACCTGTTCTACCTTTTTTGAAAATTTCCTATTTTTTCGTGAATATGCATTTTGCGTGCCCGTTTTGAAAGTTGGTACCTGCATTTCACTCTTTCAGAGGCTATTCAAAATGGCGGCGACACAGAAAAACACCCAACCTAGGGCCAATCAGTTGCACGCCTTAAATCCTCACTTCTCCCTGGACAAGTTTGCACTGTCACTAAAACTAAATTGTGAATTGAATTGAACTGTTGTATTTCCAAACGATGTGTTAAAAATAGCTCACACACACGGTGTACACGTATTCAAAGGTCAAATTATGCAGATTCATGCATACTGAGTTACACACATAGACATTTGTACAGGAGTGGAATTTTATCGAAACAGTGATCGTATATAATTCCACATAAGTTTTACATGACTTACTTGAGTGAGTGCGTAATTTACAATAGATCTATCATCTCGGAGAATTAATATTGAAAGTGAAACACACCAAGCAAATGAAATGGTTCATGGCATTGATGTCTGATTGTCTGTAGCCTGTGTAGGGATTTGTGTAAGTAAATACACTTTTAATTACTGTAGTGTAGGATAAGTGTTTAACATTGAAACATATGAAATGATGGTGGTTCATATATATTAACTTAATTCTGATCATTTTTAGAACACATGAGTGATGAATGATTGATTAAAATGTAAGCCTTGAAAATACTACTTATTCATGAATGCCACAGTCTTACATATTTTGAACAGTATCCAGAAAGCGCCGCATTCAATTCTAGTTGTGTTTTAAGAAAACTATTATGGGAAGCTGGCATTGATAGCATTAAGAAAGTTGAACATAGTTATTAATACTAAAATTAAATGGAACAATAGGCTATTTTTCAGGTATGTTTAAATGAGGCAGTGTCAGTGTGCATTGTGTTACCACAGCCTGTTTTTACAAAGTCATTTCCCTGTCTCACAGTAATACAAAAACAGATACATGTATATATATAACTCCACATATGTTGAAAATCACTTGCACCATTTAAACAATACAGACTGAGAGGTGCGCATATTAAAGGGACATGAAGCATTCTTTTCTTTTTTTTAAACGCCAAAATGTTATAATTTAAATATATGCAAGCGTGTGTAAAATCAATTCTTGATTAATCAATCGAGGTGCTAATTTTAATGCTTGATAAATACTTCAAAAATAATAAATAAAAACAATTATTGTATGATGCAATTTAATTTTTTATGTAATACCCTTTATATTTGGGATGTTTTGATGTAAATATTTGAAATAAAATGTTTTAAATCAAATAAATAATTCACTTCGATATCTGACTTGTTACATATTTTTTACTTAGTCATGAAAGATAATATTTAAGACCTTAATATATACCTTAAATGTTTATTGTTTACCATCGAATGGTGAGGCGGCATATGGTGTTAGTCATCAGTGGGTCTATATCCTTCCACAGTTTTTAACCAATTGTTTCGAAACTTTACATGATGTTTATCTAAGATGTCAATCATTGTCAAGAGTTGCATATCGATTGTGCATCAAAATAAACTTGATTTATGAATATATATTCTTGCATTGTACAATGTTCCACGGATTGTTTTCAGCGCGGTCTTTTGTGTCCCATGGACATATTGAGTTATGGAGATATTCGTTGGCCCTTTTTATATTTGTATGCATTCTCATTTTCAACTCTCACCGCTGCGGGTTCAATTCCCACTGGGAGCTCAACTTGTAGGTGAGAAAGTATCGATTCTTACGGATTGCAGAAAGTATACAGTACTGGTTCTACCCAGGAAATATGGCCTAAAATGTGCTATAATGATATAAAACACCATTAAACTTTAAAAATATAAAGTAAAAGAGATCTTCGATGCTATGAATCATTGAATAAGTATTACGAGAGTGTTTCTGTCTGATAAAAAAAAATCATCTTAGGTTTCAACCGACAAATGGTCTATATTTAAACTAATAGGTTACAAGTAAGATCACCTCAAACCCTTTTATGTGTAGGTGATATATTCCACGGTTGATTCATGATACTCGCAAGAGACAGCTACAGCACATATGACAGTGCTGAGTGCAGTTGCTGATGAATTGAATTGAATGTTGTTTAACGGCTCATCAACACAGTGCAGGTTATTTAGAGCCGCCCCAGAGAGAGGCGAAGGATACATAGGAATCCGGGAACCGTGCCCTACTCTTATTATCGAATAGATTCCTATGGTTCTTTAACATGCTCGTATAATAGACGTATACGCAGGACAGACCGGTTTACGTCCCCATCCGATGGACGAGGCTAATGGAAAGTGTCTTGCCCAAGAACATACTGACAAAACTCAGTGGCACCACCTCCGGTTACAAATCACTGCGCAAAGTTGCGGATGACAATTAGACACTGGACAGTCTAGTCAAAAACACAGCAACAAATATATTATCTGAATATGTTTAAAAATGTATGCTTGCAAGAGCTTTCAAGACAGATTTTCATGATTTTAGTTGGGGTAGTGGGTGGTAAGGGGATGGGGCGCATCCTTTTAAATCTCCCCCTCTTTTTCTCCATCCCGACTCCTATCCTGAACAGTAACGATTGTTACGTACACTTTCCACATATGAGAGGGTGCCCAATACTATCCGCTACATCGAATACAAGTCAAAATTACAGTTGAATCAAACAATCGAATTTTCGTGTAATTTTGATAAAGAAATAACATGCTTTTCGTGACATGCAGTAAAATTCTTGTAATATTTGAGCTAAAACAACAATTCATGTATCTCCTCGTATTTTATTTAACAAAAAACAAACGACTGTTGTCATTTTAAACGATTTTAAAAATGGCATCTCTTAGAATTATTGCCCCTCGCTTCGACATTTTACAAGGCGGGACTGCATTTATCACGAAGCAGAGCTTCTAAAAAAAAGTCGGTACAACCGAAAATCACGAAACTTAAAGCGGAACTGAAATTTCATCATCAAAAACTGTCACAATCTTCCAAATTATGTGTTTTAAAAATCCAAAATGGCGGCTTTTTTTTTTTTGACTTTGCCGAAAGATGACGTACTACTTTTCGTTGCCGTGCGTTACCAAATAGTTAATAGATGTAGGAAAATATTAAGGCTGCTCCCCTACTGAAGATTCTGTTGGATCGCCCAACCAAATTTGGTTGGATCTGAGTTTAGTATAAAAGCAGCCGATTTTTAGAATCGCGGATTTTTGGAATCCAGAATCCGTGGGGAGCCGTCGCATTTTGGCCAGTTTGGAAATTGGCAGATTTTCATATTTCGCCCCATGTGACGCCATTATACCAGTAGTTGAGTATTAGAGGTGCTTAACGGGATATTTTCGTGTAACTTGCGAAATAAGCGACTATTGGCCGGATTTTAACTGAGAGTCATCTTTCAATATAAAATACTTTGGAAGATATTATTTTTGTTTTGAAAGTACTTGCCACAATATTATACTAGTCATCATGCACAGAAGACACACATACCCTAGTTTGTTTACCTCCACATCAAGTCACAAGCATGCACGTTATCCCGAGCGCACAACAAAGTGTCACTGCAATGTATGGTCCGGAACATGCACGTGGTCCAGCATTTAGTCCAGAACATACACGTTCTCCAGCATTTGGTTCAGAACATGCACGTGGTCCAGTATCTGGTTCAGAACATGCACGTGATACTGAACATATCAATCACGACCCAAACATGGCCCCATATGGTAAAGTTGTAAACAATGCACATTCAAATGGCATACATACTACGCAGAAACGAGCACATATGGCCCCTAGAGGAAGTAATTTAGTATCCACGGCACAAAGTCACCAATCCCAACTGCCCTTAGATTTGACAAACAGTACATGTATGACATCTGGGTCATGTGGGAATCAAACATATACTATACCTGGGTCATGTGGGAACAGTTCTTTTAATATATCAGGGACACAGGAGAATAAAGTAAACACTGCACCTGTGATAAATGGGAACAAAATACATTATGAAAGAAACATAAAGCTTCCCGCTTTTATGGGGAATTCTAAACAAAATTGGAAAGTATGGCACAAACGCTTTACCGCCATTGCAGACTGATGTCAATGGGATTCTAGTAGGGGATTAAACGAATTGTTGCAGCGACTTGATGGTACCGCTGCACAGTACGCATTTGATGAAATATCTCCAGACTACCTGCATGACTACAATTGTCTCATTACTGAACTTGACAAGAGGTTTCTTGCAATAGAGACTCATAATATGTATTAAGCGCAATTCAATAAACGTACTCAGCTGCATGGGGAGTCAATCGAAGAATGTGCATCAGAATTGAAGCAACTTTATGACAAAGCCTACGTTGACAGAAATCCTGAAATGAGGAGACAACTTCTGTTACAGCGCTTCTGGCAGGGTCTTCGAGACGACGAAGTCAGATTTACAGTAGAGTATAATAAAGAGCCAGGTACAATAGAGGAAGCGGTACATCATGTTATAAACTATCTGGAAGCCAGGCGTACATCTCATGCTTCGACCAAGTCCAAGTATGATACTGATTTTTCAAAGGCCGTGCGATTTTCTGATGACAGTTCCGATGAAGGTGAAAGTGACGATGTTCGGGTTTTACCACGAGGACTGTCCTCCCGTCCCAGACTTCATAGGTCATACAGTAGTCAATGAAAAGTGCAAAACTCATCTGACTACAAGGTCAACACCTCGGCTGCTCTGAAAAAGAAACAACAATGTGATAAGAAGCTCGAAAATGACCCGCAAGCTAATGGCATAATGCACAAGCTAGACAAAATACTGCAAAATATGGACAAAAACAATGCCCCAGAAATTAAGAAAACTGCATCTACCAGTAATCAGGATCGCTTTGCTAACATTCAGTGTTACACTTGTTCAAACTATGGTCATATGAAACGTGATTGGCCAGACTAATACAGAAATCAAAAACCATCCCAACCAAAGTCTATGAAGGGGCAGACTTATAACACTGCCTCACAATACAACCCACAGTCATACAGAACCACACCGTACACTCAGTAGAGGTCGCAGGCTGAAAACATATCGTTAAACTAGAACGGACAGTTGGTGATGGCTGCAAGCATCTCTATTAACCAAGATGCTGTTATAGGTAGAGCGGAAATAGTACCTGATACAGTGACAACGTTGGTGCAATTTGAAGATGACACTGAGTGGAATAATATGAGCAATGTAAAAAGAAATATAAAAAGATCGGACAGGGAAAGTAGCATTCAAGGAGGTCAGTCAACCATAAAACACAGAAACAAACACGCAAACAGACAAACAAGAAGGCAAAATCAATAATAAATGCAAACGAAATCGCAAACACAAAAGGGTTGACAATAGGGATACCGCCTTCGAACGGTCAGTGGCAAAGTATGCCACTGGGGGTTTAAACCGGTTCTAGGGTGCACCAAACCTCACACTTACCCTACTGTCATCCCATTAAAACAGGACAGTGTAAATAAAGAAATCCCCGCCATGATCTAATCTCTAACCAACAAGGCAACATCAATAGGCAATATAAGTAAATCACAAATAACAATAGCATAGAAAGCCACAATGAAAGTACTCAATGACTTGGCAGAAGCCAGAGCAACAAGAGAATAAACTATTAAGGGCACGACAAGAAAGGCGAATAAAAGCGGGGCATACCTAATCATGGAAGGTTAGATCATCAAACAACAAAGATAAGACGTGTACAACAGGATCAAAAGGTTCCAGGTCACTTGGAGGTACTGTATCAATCAGCGTTAAAAGGTCGAACGGACAAGGAAAAACAGAGAATAGCTTACATGTTCCATAACTTTTAGGACACTTTTTCCAAAGATGAGTTTGATCTGTGGTTGACCACTGATATTGAACATTGTATAGATGTAGGCAATCAGAAGCCAATCAAGCAAGCATCAAGACGCGTGCCATTAGCATTTGCATCAGAAAAGGAAAACGTAATAAAGCTGATGGAAAAAGAAGGAATTATTCGCAAAAGTACTTCACCATGGGCGTGTCTGGAAAGGTTAGACCCTGTGTGGATTATCGCCGCTTAAATACCATTACAAAAGAGGACGCATATCCACTTCCGAGAGTACAAGATTGTCTAGACGCAGTAGGTGGTGCAAGATTCATACCCACATTTGATTTAACCACTGGATTCCATCGAATTCCTATCCGGATTCCCAAGACTGCATTCTGCACTAAATATGGCCTCTATTAATACCTAACTATGCCAAT